>ML111117.1:24109-38268 GCA_003697995.1 Taxidea taxus jeffersonii
GAAACATCACTTCCTATTTAAGTATTTCCTTTGTCAACCAGCGTAATAAGTATGAAATTTCATTCCTAAACATTCAAGTTGCTGCCCCTTTGTGACATGACCCATTATTTTTTTCAACCCCAGGGTGAATAATTTCCCTCCTAACTCATGGACCACAGCCTTACTGGTCTCTCCCCACCCCCACTCCCATTTTTTGAAGTATACTAAGCTCTTTCCTGACTCAGCCCTTGTTTATCTCATATTTCATCTACTTGGAAGGATTTCCCCACTACTTCCCCTGTTTGCCTGCTTTGCTTTCTCTGCTTTATCTGCTTAATAAATGTTACCTTTAACAAACTTTTAGTGAACTCCTATTGGAATCATATCTTGCCCAATGCAAACCATTATTCTCTATTCTAGTGCTTTGTTTTCTTCTCTGTAATATTTGTAAAATGTGTAATCACTCTATCAGTCATCTATTCATTTATCTCTAGAATGTAAACTTTATATTGTTAGATTGTATTTGTTTTATTTGTAGCTGTTATGCCAACCTCATTGATTGTCTGGTACTTGCACACACACACACACACACACAATGGGAGGAGAGGTGTTGGCGTGCCTGGGTGGCACAGTTGGTTGTGTGGGACTCTTGGTTTTGGCTCAGGATCCTCCCATTGAAATCAGGCTCTGCACTGAGCCTGGAGTCTGCTTCAGATACTCTCTCCCTCTTCCTCCCCATCTACACAACCCCCTTCACTCACATGTGTTCTCTTTCTCTCTAAAATAAATAAATATAATCTTTTAAAAATTGTTTTTTGAGTGTTGAAAAAATTAATGGATCTTGCAAAGGGTGTGGAGTACTCATCCTGAAGTGAAGTTCCTGTAATGTTTTTATCTGACTATGTGGGCCTCCTAGGGGGCAGTGAGAGAAGAGATCTACACAGATGGAGTATGAAATAAAATAAACAATTGGATTTACAAATAAGAGGGCGGCTGTTTAACATCCCAGAAGACATAGGGCTAGGTGGTACCTTGCAATACCATCAAGCTATTTGCAAATCTAGTGCCCATGCCCAGTTAAACATGAAAATCTGACCTCCCCTAAAAAACACACCAGCAACTGCTATCATTTTTCACAGACTGTGCTTTCAAAAGTAGATGCGGGTAATAACAGTGGAGAGAGGAAAATGACAAAGACACATCAGTTTCCTCATCAGTATAAACAGACTAAAATTATTTACTGTTTGTAGTGTCAGAACAAATTTCCTTGTAAGTTTCCATTTACACATTTTTACTGACAGCACCACAATATCAACATTATTTCCATGAAGAGTAGAAAATGAAAGTGGATATTAGACGCACAAGGCATCAGAATTTAGAAAATAAACTGGCTCTGAGAAGTCGATGGCTATCAACAGTTCACATGCCTTTTGGAGAGGATTCGGTCTATGAAAAGAAGCTTATCTAGATTGCAAAATCTTTTTATACTGTTCCCGGAAATGAAAGTGTTTGACCACCCCGGGGTTGAGCTTCGCCTCTCGCATGCTTTCAGTCATTCTAACCCCTCCATTTCTCTGAAGCCTCTGTGAATAGAAGAATGGCAGGAACTGATTTCACTATTTTCACATCCAGTGGAACTGTGAGGTGCTTTGCATTTTTAGAGTGTCTGGTTGTAAACAGACGCTCAGCTGTTTGTGTTTTTTTTTTGCTACAGCTGATTGTGTAAGAACTGAGAACGTTGAGGCTAACTTAACTAGCAGCACTTTCATGTGGATCTGATCCCCACTTCACCTAAGGGCTGTGCTTTTGTTCCCTAACCACAGTGCTGAATCTGTAAGACACAGAAGTTTGAATTTGGGTGTGAAAGTGCATACCCATGTGTTTGAATATACAGAGGAGCAGTGACAGGAAGCAAGGCTGATCGCCTTACCACATACTATTCAGATACATTGTTTCCGCTTTATTCATTAAAGTGACTCTGCGAAGTAGATAGTATTATATCTCCTTAGAAAACTGAAGTATAAAGGACATTAAAAATTTACATAATAAAAAAATCTTTGCTCATACCTGAAAAATTATGAAGTTTTTGTATTTTTTAAAAGAAAATAGTATCCTCTGTAAAAATAATTTCAAGCTTGAATTTTCATATTTCAGAAAACCCCTAGCATATTAAATACATATATATGTATGTATACATTTATTTATTTATTTATTTATTTTAGAGAGAGCACATGCACAAGAGAAAATCCCAGGCAGATGTGGAGCCCAATGTCGGGCTCCATCTCATGATGGTGAGATCATACAGGATCCAAAATCAAGAGTCATTCACTTAACTGACTCCACCACCCAAATGCCTCCCCACCTTAAAAAAAAAAAAAAATTATATATATATATATATATAAGATTTATTTATTTATGAAGTGCTTTTATTACAGTGGCGGGATTTAAGATATATTTTATTCTATTGAGAATAAATGACATTCTTTTTCAATTAGTTATTGAAGGAAATCTTGGTTCTTTCTAATGTTTGACAATTACAAATAAACCTGCTGTCAATATTCCTGGACAGGTGTCAACTCACTTGGTTGACTATTTAGGAGTGTGATTATTGGATCCATAAGGTAAGAGTATTTTTAGTTTTGTAAGAAACTGTCAAACTGTGATGCATGGGTAACTCAGTCAGTTAAGGGTCTGCCTTCAGCTCAGGTCATGATCTCAGGGTCCTGGGATCAAGCCCCGTGTCAGGCTCCTTGCTAGGTGGGGAATCCGTTTCTACCTCCCTCTCTGCTCCTTCTCCACTTGTGCTTTTTCTCTCTCAAATAAATACATAAAATCTTAAAAAAAAAAAAAAAAAGCTGTCAAACCGTCTTCCAAAGTGGCTGCACCATTTGGCATTCCCACTAGCTATTGGATAAGTATTGCCAGAATTTTGGCTTTTAGCCATTGTAATAGGTGTGCAATGGTATGTCATTATTGTATCTATTAGCAATTTCCTCATGACATATGATATTGAACATCTTATCATCTTAAATGTTCACCTTAGATGGCTTTATTTGCCCTTTAAGTATCTTCAGTGGTGAAGTGTCCATTTTGCCTAATTTTTAATTGATTTATTTGTCTTTTTATTTTTAGATTTTAAGAGTAGTTTGTAGATTTCAAATGCCAGTCCTTTGTCAGATATGTGTTTTGCAGAGTCTGTCCCAGTCCATAGCTTGTCTTTTTGTTCTCTTACCAGTGACTTTCACGGAGCAGAAGTTTCTAATTATAATGAAGGCTAACTTATCATTTCTTTTTTTTTTTCTTTCATGGGTCATGCCTTTGGTATTGTACTTAAAAGTTAATTACCAAACCCAAGGCTACCTAAATTTCTTCTTATGTTATATTCTGGAATTTTAAAGTTTTGCGTTCGGAGTTAATTTTGTGAAGAATACAAGGTCAATATCTAGATTCATTTTTTTTTATAATTAACCTGTGAATGTCCATTTGTTTCAGTAGCATTTATTGAGAAGATTATTCTTCCTGTGTTGGATTGTTTTGGCTCCTTTGTCAAAGGTCAGTTGACTGTATTTGTGTTGGTCTGCTTATGGGTCTCTATTCTGTCCCATTGACTTGTCGGTTTTTTCAGCAACACCACATTTTTTTGATTACTGTAGATTTATAGTTAAGTCTTGAATTTGGGTAATGTCCGTCCTCGTCCTCTGTTCTTCTCCTTTAACTTCATGTCGGTGATCCTGGGTCTTTTACTTGTTCTATATACATTTTAGAATCTGTTTAATAACTTACGGTGGTTTTCTACTAGGAATGCGTTGAATTTGTAGATCAAGGTGATAAAAACTGACATGTTCACAATCATATTATTTCCTATCCATAAACATGGAGTCCCATTTACTTAATTCTTTGATTCCTTCATCAATGATTTGTATTTTTCCTTATATAGATCTTGTACATATTTTATTTGATTTTTATGTAAGCTTTTAATTTTTAGAGTGCTAATATAAATGGCATTTTTTTATTATTTCAAATTCCAACTGTTCATTGCTGGTATGCAGGAAAGCATTTTTTTTTGTATATATTAACCTTATATCCTACAAACCTTTTTTTATTACATAATTAATTCCAAAAGTGTATTTTTTGTTTTCTAGTTTTGTTTTGTTTTGTGTTTGATTCCTTGGGTTTTGCCACATAGGAATTAATGTCATCTGCAGGTAAGACATGCTATTTCTTTCCTTCCTGTTAGTGTAACTTTTCTTAGTTAGAATTTTCAAAGTTGAATAGGAGTGGTGAGGGTGATGGTCTCTGTTTTCCCAGTTTCAGGAGAAGAATATCTATTTTCTCACCATTAAGTATCATGTTAGCATCATTTTGGTTTTTGTTTTTATTGATGTCCTATATGTAGTTGAAGTTTTACTTCTGTTGCTAGTTTGTTTAGAGATTTTGATATACTCCAGTAGCCATTCATGACAAAAACATCTATTAATATTATAAGATTTTTCTTCTAGAGCCTGTTGTGATGGATTATATTAATTGATTTTCAAATGTTGAACCAGCTTTGCATACCTGGAATAAGTCCCACTGGTCACTGAGTATAATTATTTTTGTACTTGTGGGGCTCAATTATGCTAATATTTTTTGAGGATTTTTGCATCTATATCCATGAGAGATACTGGTGTATAATTTTCCTTTCTTGTAACAGTTTGCCTTATTTGGTGTTAGGGTAATGCTGGCTTTACAGAATGAGTTTGAAGTGTTCCCTTTGGTTCCATTTTCTATAGAAAATTGATATTGCTTTTCTTAAATGATAAAATTCACCTTTGAAGCCTATGGAACTGGTGCTTTGTGTTTTGGCAAGTCATTATGTATTGATTCATATTGCTACAAATTCACATTTTTGAAGTGTTTCATACTTTCAAAACCTTTTTTTCATTTTTTAACTTCTCTTTTTTTATTAACATATAATGTATTATTTGTTTCAGGAGAACAGGTCTATGATTCATCAGTCTTACACAAATTACAGTCAAAACCTTTTCTAATAGGAAAGTAATAATAATGGAGTTTTAAAATGTGAACAGAAACCAAAAAATTCATTATTCTTGAATGTATTAGGAAGAAACATACTCCCCCACTGATACAGAAATATCTTTTGCATAAAACAAATATTATGGACACATACAAATACATATGTGCATATAAATCACCTCAAGTGGACCCTCTGATTCAAACTGCTCAATACCTTCTCATTACTTACAGAATAAACACAATATCCTTGGCATGGCCTATGAGTTCCAAGTCATTGGCTTTCTGTTACCTTCTCAAATTCCATTATGGGTGGTCTTCCTGTCTCTGAAGCCCCATGCTAGCTGTCTATCACTCTCTCAAAGCTATCAATGCTCTTCTATAGGACATTTAAAAATACAAGTCTATAGGAGTTCTGCACATTCAACATGGTCTTCCTATTCTTCTGACTAGCTTCTACTTCCATCCTTTGATAGTCCTTGTTTTTCTTCAGTAAACTTTCTCAGGCCCCAGGTGAACTCCTTTCTTAAATCCTCCTTTACAACCGACTACCCCTCCTTCACAGCATTTTCTACTATCTGTACTTAAATATATCTATGATCATTAGATTAATATATGTGTACCTTACCAAAGGATAAGACCTGAGGAGAATATGAGCAATATTTCCCTCATTGCTTCTTACCTGTGCTTAGGATCTTGTGCAGCACCTTACACAGATTAAGCATTGAACAAATAATTATTAAGTGAATAAATGAGTGAAAAATGAGTTGGCATTTCAAGGGGAAATTTAGGCAGAGATAATGATAATATTAATCAGCAGTAGCTTTTCCATTTGTATTGTAGTAATATTGCCTTCTTAATATCACAGTTTGTGGGGCACCTGGGTGGCTCAGTGGGTTAAAGCCTCTGCCTTCAGCTCAGGTCGTGATCCCAGGGTGCTGGGATTGAGCCCCGCATTGGGCTGTCTGCTCAGTGGGGAGCCTTCTTCTCTCTCTCTCTCTGCCTGCCTCTCTGCCTACTTGTGATCTCTCTGTCTGTCAAATAAATAAATAAAATCTTTTTTTTTTTAAATCATAGTTTGCATAAATAGTGAAGCTTCTAAATCTATGAATGTATCTGTAGAAAATTGAACACTCAATGATGTTGAAGAGTAGGATCTATTAATTGTTCTGTATGGACAGATGTTTTTGGGATTTGTCCCATGTAACTGACCACCTGGGCCTGCGTGTGTACCCAGGCAGGCTAAAGAACGTGGTTTGTGAGACTCATGCTGCGTGAATAACCTCGGGGGCCTAGTTGTTTGAAGTATATTATCTGGCCTCCAGGTCGGAACTGTCCCTTCCAGTCCTGATGCCAAAACTACGAATCTTGTCGGATACCTCCTCTTGCTCCCCTCTCCGGCTGGCCCTCAGGATTGGAATCCAGGAGAGGAGATAGAACACGTAGCCCAAACTCCTTGAAATTATAGAAACGTGGTACTATGAAAATGCAGCTTGCTCCAAACTGCACATAGGCAAACAGACATTCAATTTCAAAACACCATTATTTGACCTATAAATATGGCACTTATCGGGATGGTCAGTTGGAAGTCTCACCCAAGGGGAGAATGCTCTGGTCAGGCCTCTCAACAGGGACTCCAGCCGAGCTGTTCCCACAGGACTTACCAGGTGATGAGGTTGGATGTTGTAGTGCCCGATTTGACGTAACTTTGCCTTATTCTCATTTATTGCCTACCTTGACCTTCATCTATGTGTAGACTCCATTTTTGTTTCTATTAGGCTTCTGTAATGATAATGATAATAATAATAATAAAATTTTCTTTCCTTTTCAAAACTGATACATGACTGTTGTGAATCTTTCGTGCAGAACATCAATAAAGCAAAACATTATATGTTGTGTGTGTGTGTGTGTGTGTACACACACTTGTCCGTGTGCATGGGATTGTGCCTAACTTCAGTTATTATTCTCCTTTTCTTGAATTTCCCACTTTTTTTCTCCTCTGAAAGATTCAGTTCTTTTGAGGAATATTTTGAATCACTTGCTAGTAGAGTCGAGGTAAAAATGCAGCTGCATCTGGAAGAGGAAACAATCAAAATCCCTTTCTGTTAAAGGCCAAAAAATGAAATAAAACTTATGAGGCATGCATCAGTAGAAAAGTGAATTGTAACAGACACAAAAAATTCAATATTGCCTCATTCAATAATAAGCTGCCGTGTTTCTCCTATTGTGTCGAGGTTTAAGATAATACCATAAGGTATTAAACCTGCTGTATAGGTATTCTTGGCAAAGGCTGATATAAAACAGACAGTAAAAGCATTTCCAGAATTGCAGTGATGTTTGTTAAGCACTCCTAGACCCATCGTAGGGTATTTTTCTTTCCTAAATCATACAGTGCAGTTGGCTGAATCAGTAAATTTAAAATGAGAAAGAAATAGATAGTGGTTTGCCACAGCTGCTCTCATCAACCTGATATATCCACTGTGGGTTTAGTATCAATGCACTACATCAAGAAGAAAAAATAGTGGGGGCTTAGCGATTGCTTAATGAATACGTAAAAAAAAAATCTAGAGACATACTAAAAATTCCGTCAAAATATATGTCTGGCCTGAAGTCACAGAAAAAAAATATATGTTGTTAAAAGACTGGATAACTTCCTAATCAATTTTTTTTGTCATGTTGGTTGATTCAGCCTTATGTTAACTGGTTTTTTGTTTTTGGGTTTTTTGTTTGTTTGTTTGTTTTGTTTTTTTAAATTTCAATTAGTTTGTTTCAGGTGTAGTGTCCAACAGTTCATCAGTTGTGTATAATACCAAGTGCTGTTATTTTTTAATGTGAAGGCTTCAGAACTCATGGTGCTATACTCAATAGGTATTTTGAATAAGTCAGCTTTCATTCATTTGGGGAAGAAACTTCAGGGAAAGTTAAATCAGACTAGATCTACAGAATTCTCTGAAGTGTCTAGCAAAGCTAAAATATATACATATATGCATGCATACATACATACATATACACTGGAGAGCAGCTGCTAAATGAGGTACAATGCTGATACTGTCCTTTTAACTTGTTAACACATCTTATGTCCTAAATGACTAAACAATTATTTTGTAAATCTAAGAATCCAGAGTCTTTTTATTGTGAAACATGATATTTGAAAGTTATCGTCCGTTTGCTCTAAAGTAGACTTGGTGGAAAGTCGTTTTATCAGTTGTTGGATAGCTCATTTCAGTTTTCAGTAAGTGTGATCATTCTCATTTTTCAGATTAAGAAACAGTATCAGAATTACTAGATATTTTGTCCAAAAATACACTGCCTGTGATAGAACTAAGTGATTTTTAGCCTTTTGACTACAGCAGAGCAGATTCTTTTCAAAAAACTCAGTGGATCTAGCATGGAATGAAATGCTACCAATGTGCTATGATTCATGTTCAAACATTCAATAACATACCATGCTTTGCAACATCCACGATAGTCAAACTATGGAAAGAGCTGAGATGCCCTTCAACAGAAGAATGGATAAAGAAGATGTGGTCCATATATACAATAGAATATTACTCAGCCATCAGAAAGGATGAATACCCAGCTTTTGCATCAACATGGATGGGACTGGGGGAGATTACAAGTGAAATAAGTCAAGTAGAGAAAGTAAATTATCATATGGTCTCACTTACTTGTGGAGCATAAGGAATAGCATGGGGGACATTAGGAGAAGGAAGGGAAAAATGAAAGGGGGTGGAGAATTGGAAGGGGAGATGAACCATGAGAGACTGTGGACTCTGAGAAACCAACTGAGGGTTTTAAAGGGGAGAGGGTGGTGGGATGGCTTGGCCTGGTGATGGGTATTAAGGAGGGCATGTATTGCATGGAGCACTAGGTGTTATATGTAAACAATGAATCTTGGAACACTACATCAAAAATTAATATGTTGTATGGTGACTAACATAACATAATAATAAAGGAAGTGCTTTGTCAAGATTGATGAAATGATCACTTGAGTAACCACAGAGGATTAAAGCCAAATGCCATTTGTGTTATATCTAGATTTCCATTATTGGGTGGTGTCTTATTGGAGGGCAGGTTACAACAGCCACTCTTGAGGATGTGTAGTGCATTAATATCTTAGGACTAGTTGGCCATACAGAACTCACAAAACATTTTATGGTGTTGATATGATTATCTCCATGTACAGATGGGAAAACTAATATTTGGAATGTTTGAGTAACTAGTTCAATTATACTATTAATAAATAATAGAGGAGAAGTTAGAACCTATACATTTCTAACTTCAAAGCTTGAACTAATTACTAATGTCTTGCTTTCATGCATCTCATTTACCATTCCTTTTTTCTTCTTTTCTTTTTGCAGTAGTGTTAAGAGAGTCACTACTCAGTAGATCCTGATAGCATACTTAATGTGATTTATTTTTCCTATTCCACTAAGAAAAATATATCATAATTTCAAGGACAAGACATAGTAAGTACAGGTGATTGTAAGAAAGTTTAAATCTCCTGAACAAAAACAACAACTACAAATCCAATGAACTACTCTTTAAGCAAACACAGTAATTATGAAGATTTTAATCCTTTGGCTTTGTCAATTCAACAGGTAAAATTGGATACAAAGACCTGAAAATGGCATAGACAAAAAATGTGGATAGCTTCACCCTAGAGCAGTATAACCTAGTTTGCCATAGTTAATTCTAAGCATAATTATATGAACAAACATGCTTTAGAAAACATATTTAAAATATTGCCTCGGTGATTTTTAAATTACCTCTCCACTGAGAATTTCTGGCTTATATTTTTAATGTTCTAAAGCTTGAACCCCTGTTGCTCAAACAGTTATTGCCCCATATTTTAATATATGGTTAGTTTTTGGCAGTGATATAACTCAACCATGCCCCCAAACTAATTTAACTGATTTAGAAATGTGCTTCTCTCTCTGCAACAAACCCTATAGTCCTCAGGCTCCTCTACCCTTTCTTTTCACTCGGGCATGTTTTCTGTTGATAGACATGATAGAAATGAGTTGTTTAAATTACAGATGGCTTAATATTTGAGGCAGGTTTTGGAATAGTAAACAAGTCACACAGACACCCACTCTCATGGCCACTGATGAGAATTCTAGTATCTGTCTTATAAGCATACTTCTACCTCACATTTTTGATAATTAAATGCTATACCATACATGGAAGAAAAATGCCTACAGTATAGCAAATTGGTGCACATGACTGTTTATGATTAGAAATAAAAACAAAACAAAATGAATCTTTGAAGAAAGAAAAAAATCATAGTTAATTGAAAAGAAAATATGGCTATCTCTTTGGAAGCCATGTGGTCATTCTTTACGTGTGTCTCTCCACTTATGTCACCACTAGTCTCTAAGTTCCTTGAAACAAGGGGACATGACCAACTTTTCTCTTTCTCCTTCTCCCCCTCCCTTCTTCCTCCTTCTTCTTATTCTAGTACCCTGCATATTTTGCATCAGCGATTAGTTTTAAGTAAATATTTGTTCACTAAATGAACAAGGTTTCCTAGAATGAAGCAAGTTTCCTAGAATGAGATGCATATTTAAAATTAGAACATTCCTTCAATCCTATTGCGGGAAAGAAAATAGCTTTGTTTAGATTGCCTATTTTCATTGATTTGCAGTGAATGCTGGGAGCAGAACATTTGGAAACACTGTAAGACTATCTCTGGCCTCAGAGGGAAAAGCTTTTGAAGTCTGGTGTAACTGCTACTTTTGCTCTGAAATTTCAAACTTTCATTTTACAAGTGAAGAAATGGCAATCCACTGGGGTTAAATGAGTTGTCCAGATTCTCACAGCCATTAGGAACAGTCCTTGTGTGGAAACTCAGCTCCTCTAGTTACTTATACAATATTTAATTTATAATATAACATTATTTTCCCTATATTTATGAACCAAAATGGATTCATTTGGAATCCTTCTCCTCTTGAAGACAGTTTCACACTTTCCTTTTGAATCATCATCATTAAGTCCCAAAGGATTATGAAGACCAAAATTAAAAGGGATTTTAATTTACCAGAAAAAAAAAAAACAATACATACCTACAATAACATTTCTACACTCTAAGGATATCTACCTTATTTGGCAAAGGAATATTGATTAAATAATTACACACTGAATATGGTAAGAGATAGTAACATAATATCCAGTTTCATCCTTTTCAGTGTACAGAAGATATTGGATACAGTGGGTTATAAGCTAGAATTTTTGAAAATCCCTTCTAGTAAACACTCCTACAGACTTATATTCCCAAATACATGCAACTTCATTAAAGTGGCATGAAGGTGAACATTTTATATCCCTTGTTTTAAATGTTTTCTTTCTAGAACAATGGCTCTCTAAAGAAGATTCATTGTGAAAAATCACCTAACAGATAATCCAACCTTCAAATACTAGAGATATTCTAAACCATCCTCCACATTGCTTTGGGAGATGCCATTCCAAAATCCAAATTGAATTACATTATCTCCCAAATTGAAGTCTTCTGGATGTAGATCATTTTTTATTATCACCAACAGGAAAATTAATTTTTAAAACTTTAAAATATTTTCTCATTGCCTTCAGTATTTATTCCTAGTGTTTTATAATCTTTTTGTTGCTGTTATTTTATTTTTTCTTTAGGAAAAATAAACACAATCTTTCCATCTCCATGGGACTGAGCCATAGCCATATATTTTTTTAAATTTTGGCTATTTTATATACATGTAATATATATGTATATGCATATATGTATAATATATATGTATATACATGTAACATACATATGTATGTATATACATATGTATATACAAGTATATACATATATATTACATGTGATATATATACATCTAATATAATATAATTTTGGCTATTTTATATACATGTAATATACATAATAATATATAATATATAATTATGTGTTATGTAATATATTTAACACAATTTCATAAATGATGAAAGCACACAAAATTTTCCACTTATCTGAGAGAAGAGTGTGGTAGTAAAATGCATTAGCATGGCATGAAATTGCATTACTATCTGACCCTGACCTTCCCATCCTGACTTTTCTTCACATCCTTCAAATTTTCCATCCTTACCCCTCCTCGTCACTGTTTCCTAGAACTTTTTGATCCAGTCACATAGAGTTTTGTCCTTATCCTAAACCTCCATCTCCTAATCCAAAGTGCCTTTAGTTAAGAATATCCTTAAACCTTTTGTGTGTGTGTGTGTGTGTGTGTGTGTGTGTGGTAAGACACTTAACATGAAATCTACCCTGTTAATAATTTTTAAAACTTTACTGTGATAAAACTACTATTATGAAATCCATCCCCTTAAATTTTTAAAAATGTACAATACAATATTGCTAACTATAGGCATGATGTTGTATAGAAGATCTTTAGAAATAACCATTGTGTATGAATGAAACTTTAACAGCAACTCCCCTTTTCTCCTTCCCCAGCCCCTAGTAAACATTATTGTAATCTCTGCTTCTTTGAATTTAGCTATTTTAGATATTTCAAATAAGTGAAATAATGCAGAAATTGTCCTTCTCTGGCTGGCTTATTTCATTAGAATAATGTCCTCCAGGTTCATCCATGTTGTTTCATATAGTATAGTTTCTTTCTTTTTAAAAGGTTTTATTTTAAAGATTTTATTGACTGACTGATTGATTGATTGATTGGCAGGGTGGGCAAAAGGAGAGAATGCCAAGCAAACTCCAGACTGAGTCAGAGCCTGACCTGGGGCTCTATTTCATGCCCCTGAGACCATGACCTGAGCCAAAATCAAGAGTTGCATGCTTAACCAACTGAGCCACCCAGGTGCCCCTTAAGTTTTTATTTTAATTTTTTAGTTAGCATACAGTGTTGTATAGTGTCAGGTGTACCATTTAGTGATTTGAGAGCTCCATACATCCCCTGGTGCTCTTCATGACAAGTACACTCCTTAATCCCCTTCACCGACTTAATCCACCCCCCCTCCACGATGTCCTTTTTAAAGGCTGAATAATAATATTCCATTGTATGTGTGCACTACATTTTTATCCATTCATTTGTTGATGGACATTAAGGCTGTTTCTACATCTTGGCTATTGTGAATAGTGCTGTAAAGAACATGGGAGTGTTCAATTAAGATTCTAATTTCAATTCTTCTGGATAAATATCCAGAATTAAGATTGCTAGAATATATTTTAGCTATTTTTATTTTTTTGAGGAACCTCTATACTATTTTCCACAATAAATGCACCATTTTGTATTCTCACCAATTATGTACAAGAGTTCCAATTTCTCCACATTCTTAACACTTTTCATTTTTTGTTTTGTTTTTATAAGAGCCATCCTAATAGGTGTAAGATGATATCTCATTGTGATTTTGATTTACATTTCTCTGATTAATGATGTTAAGCACCTTTTCATGTACCTGTTGGCCATTTTTAAGTCTTCTTTGGAGAAATGTCTATTCAGAATCTTAACTTATTTTTATATCAAGTTATTATGTATTTATATGCATACATATATATTTGCTATTTTGTGGTATGGGTTTCTTACATATTTTGGAAACTAACTCTTTATTAGATGATTTGTAGTTTCACCCCATTCTGTAGGTTTCCTTTCATTTGTTGATTTTTTTTTTTTTTGGTAGAATTTTTTTAGTTTGGAATAGTCCTGCTTATTTATTTTTGCTTTTGTTCTTTTGACTTTGGTGTCTTAACAAAGGAATCATTCCTGAGACCAATATTTTCTTCTAGGACTTGTACAGTTTTAGGTCTTTAAATATTTAGTACATTTTGAGTTGATTCTTATGTGTTATGTAAAATAAAGGTCTTTATTTCATTCTTTTGCATGTGGATATCCAGGTTTCCCTGCACCATCTGCTGAAGAGACTAACCTTTCCCCACAGTGTATTCTTACCATCCTTTTGGAGACCAGTTTACTGTATATATGTGGATTTTATTTCTAGACTCCCCTATTTTGTTCCATTGATTTGCATATCTGTGTTTATGTCAGTATCATACTGTTTTAATATTATAGCTTTGTAAAATAACTTGAGATCAGGAAGTGAGATACCTCCAGCTCTGTTCTTCCTTCTCAATTGTTTTGGATATTTGAGTTGCTCTGTGTTTCCATATGAATTTTAGGATTGCATTTTCTATTTCTATTAGACAC
>ML111117.1:47504-125529 GCA_003697995.1 Taxidea taxus jeffersonii
ATCCAATACCTGGCAGGTCTGCCACACTCAGACACCCCCTATCTTTCTGTGACCCCACGGGACCTGAGACCACACTGTCCCCGTAAGGGCTCCACCCCTGCTTAGCCTCTAGAGCAATGTCCCTCAATGGAGCAGACTTCTAAAATTTCTGATTTTGTGCTCCACTTTTCTGCTGGCAGCCCCTCCCCCTGAGGTCTATCTTCCTGTCACTTCGAATTTATTTCTCCACACTTCCTACCTTTCAGAAAGTGGTCAATTTTCTGTTCCTAGAATTGTTGCTCTTCTTCTCTATCTCCTGTTGAGTTTGTAGGTATTTGGAATAGTTTGATACCTATCTAGCTGAACTCTTGGGATCTGATGTCATTTCAGTCTGCTACTCCTACAATGTCCTGCCTTGAGTCCGCATAACAATTTTTACACATTTACTTCTCTCCCATCATACTTTATGTTATTAATTATGTTTATTGTATTCATTATGGTTATAATATAATTCAATTTATTATACAATTCATACTGTATAGTAAAATTTGTATCTTTTATATTACATATTCATTAAAATATGTTTATAATTATAGTTATTCATAACATTTTTGTTTTTACTTTTATGCTAAAATTGAAGGTAACTTATGTATTAATAATATAATATTAGGGATTTCTGTATTTGTCTATTATTTACTTTTACTGGTAAGTTTTATACTATTTAGGATCTTTTCTTTATAATAGTGCTCAATATAAATTCCTTCTGTTCATCTTTTTGAGGGATCATTTGGAATTCATGAATCTGGATTTTCTTTTCCATCCCCAGATTTGGGAAATTTGGGACCATTATTTCTTTAATTAAGATTTCTTACCTGGACTCTCTCTTTTCTCTTTCTGGGACTCACATATAGATATATTAATTGGGTTAATGGTGTCCTACAAATCTCTTTGACTTTCTTCATATTCTTTTATTCTTTTTGCTTCCCTAACTGGATAATTTCAAATGACTTGTCTTCATGTTGGCTGATTCTCCCTTCTGCTTAATCAAGTGTGTTGTTAAACCCTTCTGAAGAATTGTTCAGTTTTATTCTTTGGGTCCAGATTTTGATTTTATTTGTTTGTTTATTACAGTTTCTATTTCTTCCTTCATATTCTCATTTTGTTCATATTTCATTTTCTGGGTTTTGTTTAGTTTTTTATCCATATTCTCTTCTAGCTCACTGAACTTCTTTGAGATGATTATTTTGAATTCTTTTTTGGGCAATTCATATCTCTCTACTTCTTTAGGGTCAGTTCTTGGAGATTTATTTTGTTTCCTTGATCATATCATCTTTTCCCTATTCTTCATGTTCCTTGAAACTTTGCATTTGTGTCCAAGCATTTGAAGAAACAGTCCTTCTTCCCAGTCTTTAAGGACTGGCTTTTACAGGTAATATCTTCCCCAATTAGCCTGGATGGAGAAGGTGAGAGCCTTTCAAACATTTTATATGAACTTCCCTTCTCTCAACTTTTGCATTTACATTCCTAGTTAGTGGAATAACTGGTTGAGTCAGTTTAGAGTGACAAGGCTAAAGTGAAATTGCTCTTCCTATTCATTTTCTCAGTTTTGTGCTTACCTAGGTTACTGAAATTTCTTAACTTGATTGTAAACTTCTTATAAAGGTGTTTTTCTATGTTAATGGTTATTAGATTGGCATTTCTGTGAGGGTAATGATAACTGGGACTTCCTGTTCTACCATCTTGCTAATGTCACTCCTCTCTACCTCTTTTTTTTTCTTTTTAAATAACTAGATTGTAGTTTTCTTCCAAGATTCAGTTCAAGTGCTCTCGCCATTATGAGAGATCACTTTCCTCTCCTAGGCATACTTACTCATGTCTTCTGTTTTCCTATCCTAGGTTTTCATGATGCTAATCTAGCCTAACATCTCCCTAAATTGTAATTATTTCTGTGTGAGTTTTCCTCTTGCTTAAGAGTTTGAAATACACGTTCTTCACCTATCACAATTTCTAGCCTGGCACAAAACAAAACTTTCTTTCGGATGAATGAACACTCCAATTGGGCTTACTATACCGTTTAGCCAGTTGTCTTTTAAGAACGAAAAGGAATCCCATGTGGACACTTGTAATGAGCCAGGCTTAAATTATCATAAGGCCAAGATAACAGATCTATGCAAGCTCAGAAAGAAAACTAAATCCATTAGAACACATCTTTCTCAGGGTGTCATAAGGTAGGCTTAGATTGTGTCACTGTGTGAGTAGATATCACCACTTAGATCATTTGTGTGTGTGAATGTGTGTGCATTGTCAGAAAAGCCCTCTACCTTTCTTAATAGAGCAGGAAGGAATAAACAGGGCTTTGTAAAACAATCATGTAGCACACTCAGCTACAACCCTGACTTTTAGAGAAAACGGTTGGCAATTGCAGTACGAGGTTGTAGTTGGCCAACCTCTAAGCCAAATTTCCTTTGTATCCTTGGAATAATAGGGCTGTGATAGTGGAAAATACTTTATCAGACTGTAACAAAGTCATGTCATTAGAACACAATGTTTATATCCCAGTGTTCCTTATGCATATGACTAATGCCTCTGAGATGCAGAATATATTTTTACTTTTGTCGATGGAAAGTTATCCTGTTTTATTGCTGACTCAACCCAAATTAAATACTTTAGTCATCTTCATTTAGGCATAGTCAGTTGGGACATGAGCTTGAAAGTGCAGCAGCAAATGGGGGAACACAAGGATAAAATACACATGGGGAGAACAAAACATAGAAGGATCCTGTATCACTGTCCAGATCATTGAACCATGACATCAGCATTGTTATGCTTACTTTTAGACTTCTCATTACATGGGCAGAAGACACCCTGTTGTCTAAGGTCTAGTTCCTAAAGCTTCTAAATCAGATATATTCTGATCAACTACTTATTCTAAGTTAAAATTTAGAAAATCATAATATACATACTGGTCTCCATGAAATTTTGTTTTACTGTAGATTCAAGCACTTTCCTTTTGATATGAAAATGTTGTGCTTCCATCACTGTAAAAGAATTCAGTGACCATGCATAATGGAAAAGGTGGGTCAGCTGGTTGCCTTTCACAAAGCAATAGTACCTCCAAGGCTTCAAAATGTTTGCTTTATAAACTACCCTCAGCCTGTCACTTACAATTTCCGTTTTCATTATAAATAAGCAGCAAAATGTGCAGACTGCCTGTGTTGCAGTAAAACACAGCTGTTTCCATTTGCTTTCCCATCAGTTTCATTTTCACATCATTCTGCAGTGGAATTGAATTGAATCATTTCATCTCTAGTACAAGGCGTATTCTGCAGTTTAGTGAGCAGGCAGCTCTTAATCCTTAATTTCACTTCCTTTTGTTTCCCAATAGCCTGAAGTTGGGACTTCAGTTTCCAACTGTGACTTTGATAATATAGAATTTGGTGGTCTTGGGTGCTAATAAACAACTGACCCCAACTTATTCCCATACAAATGTAAAAGAACTTTTTCTAACTCGGAGTATCAAAATCTAGTAAGATTCTTTCAATGTCAGGTAATTGAGGAGAGTGTGATTTCACTAGGGAAAAATGGAGTTTGTATGTGTATTATACAGGTTAGAAAAACAAAGATTAAATGTGGGTTGTCTGTACCCCAATAGAAGACCTGGCTATTATTATTTAATAATAACTATCATGTTCATGATATGTGTTTTTCAAAGATTGACAACATATTATATCACTTAATTTTTTCAGCTATACTGAGTAAGAATACTAAAATATTCCCACATACAACAATATTTAATATGTCCAAGGTGTAGTAAAATTGAAGTACTTACTAGCCTCCTGCCCAATACATAAGCTGGGGCATCTTACTCTAACTAGAGCACTCACCTGATCAGCAGTTTCCCTGGAGTGTGAGTCATGTCCAGTGGCCTTACTTTGTAACTGTCTGCCAACCCCTGAGAAACAATGTTCCTTAGTGTCCTCTTGTCAAGTGTCACATCAAGGGCATCCATGAATAGTAAGTGACAGACCCCATACCTGTAAGTGGGAGTTCACCTGAGAATTCTAGAAAACTCTGTACTGTCAGTATGAATACAGAAACCACATGAATAAACAGCACAGGACCTAGATGAGGGCTCACATAATATAGCCAACTTGATGTGGGGAAGAAACTAACTCCAAAAACTGGTGATGTAAGAAAATGTGCTCTTTGGGAAAGGAGTACTGTATATGGACTGGAGTTACAGCTCCAAGACTTATTAATTGATGTCTCTATTTATTTACCCAGTCAAGAAGGTATGTTCAATATCCTAGCCACTGGATTATGTGACTTGTTCCCTCCACTTTCTCCTTGTCCTCCCTTGGCTTCTCATTCACATTATTCCTCATATCAAATATTTATGGCGCTCCTCTACATTTTTTTGTCACACTAACAATTAAAAGCATATCAGCAAAAGACCAATTGCCCATTCAAACCATACAAATAATGATCAACAGAAAATTCATAACACCTTTTTGATACTAGAGATCACTAAAGTTTCTTAAACTTGGAAAAACAATCCATGTTTGTGGTCTTTTTCAGAGACAATCAGAATCTCTTACTTCCTACCAACAAATGAGCCAAATGATACTTTCTAATTGAAAGTTTCAGTATACCCACATAAAAACAGAGAGGTCTTCATATTTCCTTTGTTCCCATACATACACAGCCTTCCCCACTGTCAATATCCTATGCCAAAGTGATACATTCATTACAATCAGTAAAGCTGTATTGATTCATCATTATTACTCAAAGTCCATAATTTCCAGTAAAGTTCATTCTTGGTACAGTCTATGAGTTTTTGACAAATGTATCTTGACATGTGTCTGCTATTATAACGTCACATAGAATAGTTTCACTTGGCAATCGTGAGTCTTTTTATAGTCTCCATAGTTTTGCCTTTTCTAGAACATCATATAGTTAGAATCATACAGTATAGTCTTAGAGATTGACTTCTTTCGTTTACTGATATGCATTAATGGTTCCTCATGTCTTTTTGTGGCTTGATGGTTCATTGCTTTTTAGCACTGTTTAATATTCAACTGTCTGGCTGTACTACAATTTATTTATCCATTCACCTACTGAGTTATATCTTGGATTCTGAGTTTTGGCAATTACTAATAAAGGGACTATAAATTTTTGTGTGTTGGTTTTTGTGTGGACATAGTTTTCAGCTCATTTGGGTACATACCAAGGAGCATGATTGCTGGATTGTTTGGTAAGTGTATATTTAGCTTTGTAGGAAACTGCAAGCTATCTTCTAAACTTTCTGTGCTATATTTTGTATTCTAGACATCAGTGAATGACTGTTCCTGTTGCTCCATGCCCTCATCTATATTTGTTGTTAGTGATTTATATTATGGCCATTCTAATAGGTATGTAGTGTAGTATCATTGTTGTTTTAATTTTCAAATCCTTAATGACATAGGATGTGGAATATCTTTTCATGTGCTTATTTGTCACCAAAATATCTTCTTTGGTGAGATGTCTATTCAGATATTTTTGCCCACTTTTAAAATTTTTATTTATTCTTCCTTCTCTTTTTAAAGATTTATTTATTTGAGAGAGAGAGAGGGTGAGCAAAGTGTGTGAGGAGAGGGAGGGGCAAAAAGGAGGGAGAGAGAATCCTCAAGAAGAGTCCTCACTAAGCAGGGATCCCAATGAGGGGCTCTATCCCAAGATCCTGAGATCACAACCTGAGTTGAAATCAAGAGTCAGATGCTCAATAGACTGAGCCGCTCAGGCTCCCCCACCTATTTTTTTTTTTTTAATTGAATTGTTTGTTTTCCTGTTGTTAAGAGTTCTTTGTATATTTTGGGTAGCAGTCCTTTATTAGATATGTCTCTTGCAAATATTTTTTCCCAGTCTGTGGCTTATCTTTTCATTTTCTTGCCAGTGTCTTCTACGGAACAGAAGTTCTTAATATTAATGGCCTCCAGTTTATAGATCACTTATTTCATAAATCATGACTTTGGTGTGTACTTAAAAATCATTTGCCAATGGGGCGCCTGGGTGGCTCAGTGGGTTAAAGCCTCTGCCTTCGGCTCAGGTCATGATCCCAGTGTCCTGGGATCTAGCCCCGTGTTGGGCTCTCTGCTCGGCCAGAAGCCTGCTTCCTCCTCTCTCTCTCTCTCTCTGCCTGCCTCTCTGCCTGCTTGTGATCTCTCTGTCAAATAAATAAATAAAATCTTAAAAAAAAATCATTTGCCAAACTCAAGGTCATCTGTATTTTCTCCTATTATATTCTGGGAATTTTATAATTTTACATTTAGGTCTGTAGTCTACTTTGAGCAAATTTTATGAAAGGTATAAAGTCAATGTCTAGATTTTTATTTTTATTTATTTATTTTTTATTTTTTTGCAGTGGATGTCAAGTTATTTCGGTACCATTTGTTGAGAAGACTATCTTTTGTCCATTGCATTTCCTTTATTTGTTTGTTAAAGATCAGTTGTCTATATTGTATGGCTCTGTTTCTGGGTTCTTTATTCTATTCCAGTAATCTTATTACAGGAGTATTAGACTTATCTCATGCAATGTTAATTGCAAATATATAAAATAGCCATGTTACACTCATTTTGTAGATGAGAAATCCTAGGTTTTTAGAAAATAATTACTTTACTCAGTATCTGACCAAACTGCATTCAAATTCAGCTCCACATTGATCCATAGCCTCTGTTCATTCCATGAAATCAAGATAACACTTACACATAAGAGTTTGAGGAGAATACCCAGAAAATGATGACTACAATGAGTTTAACACTATTTAATACCAGTGAAGTTGTTCTTCCTTTCTTTTTTCCCCCCACTTTAATATTTATTTATTTGTTTGTTTGTTTGTTTATTTATTTGAAGGAGGGAGAGGGAGCAGGAGCAAGAGGGAAAGGCAGAGGCAGGGACAGAAGTAGGCTCTTCTCTGAGCAGGGAGCCCTGATTTGGACTCATCTGAGGACCCTGAGATCCTGACTTGAACAAAGCCAACCACTTACCCTACTGAGCCACCCAGGCGTCCAATCTGTCTTTTTTTTTTTTTTTAAGATTTTATTTATTTATTTGTCAGAGAGAGAGGGAGAGAGAGCGAACGAGCACAGGCAGACAGAGTGGCAGGCAGAGGCAGAGGGAGAGGCAGGCTCCCTGCCGAGCAAGGAGCCCGATGTGGGACTTGATCCCAGGATGCTGGGATCATGACCGAGCCGAAGGCAGCAGCTTAACCAACTGAGCCACCCAGGCATCCCTCTCTTATTTTTGTGCTCCTTTGTGCTCTCTTATTTTTTTTAAAAAAGATTATTTATTTATTTGACAGACAGAGATCACAAGTAGGCAGAGAGGCAGGCAGAGAGAGGAAGCAGGCTCCCTGCTGAGTAGAGAGCCTGATGCCCAGGACCCTGGGATCATGGCCTGAGCTGAAGGCAGAGGCTTTAACCCACTGAGCCACCCAGGTGCCCCTCTTATTTTAAATCTTTATCTGGTTCTGGTTCAATGCAAAAGAAAAAAAATGTCAAGAATTTTAATGCTTACCCTGAGTATTTAAATCATAAAAGTGGTCATACTTGAAATTATTCTATATTTAGGGCAAAAGTTATGTGAATAACTTATTTTTATATTAGCAATATTAACATGGTTTTATACCCAAGTTTTATGCATGAGCCTAAATAGAGATATTAATGTTCTTAAGAAATCTCAGAAAATATAAGGCCGATTATTTGCTTTTATAAAGCTTTTTTAAAAGCCAATGAAGGAAGGAAAGTTAGTTAAAAGAAAGCCAGTTTGCAAAAAAAGGCATTGTATGTGATTTTACTTCTGGTCTGTTTTTAAGATATTCAGTGTACATGCCATCGCTGGGGATACTGCTTGACAGATGACTCTGTCACTAAGAAAAAAGATAATCATGTTTTTTAAAATTATCCTAAGAGAAATCAGAAAACTCTTTGCAAGTAATGGAAATTTATCTGAAATAAGATCTAGTAGAGACCTATTAATATTTTTTTGAGATAAAGTTCTTTTTCCTTACCCTAAATTGCATAGCAATAGAGGTTTAAAGGACATGCTATTTATTTGCAAATAGTATTTTCCCCAGTGTGATGGGAGTAATCTCAACAGGAAAAAATGGTGTTAATAGCTTAGAAAAAAATGTCAAATGGTAAAATGGCTTTATTATTCACACTCTCTCTTATATGAATTGGAGACTATAATGATTGCAGGGAAATTAAAACATTTAATAATCATTTAATTGGGCATTTAAAAAAATGTCTTCCTTCAGCAGATACTAAATTAGCTTCTCTTTTGTGCTATTTGCAGGTCTATTTCAGCTTATTTAGAAATATTACAACTGAATCAAGGACTAAATACAACAAAGTAGATGTGATTATTGCCTACTAAACTTGAATAGAATATTAATGAGTCTTAATTGAAGTCTTTGTTTTCAAATTTTATTCTCCTTAAGTGTAATTGTAGTTTGAAAAGTGATTTTAAAATAATGTACTAGAATTTTGAAGTGATCTTTGTCAAGTACTCTGACATTATGTTTACTCCCCTCTAAAGTAAATGGGTACTTTTCCTTCATTGCTAATGGTGAAAATTCCACTTGGACTTTAAAGCAATTTTGATGGCCTTCCTAAAATAAATAGGCATTCTTTAAAAAAAAAAAAAAGTGTTATTCTTTGTCTTTCTTCTTGTCAGTGTAAAGTGGAAAATTCTCAATGACTTTTCTCTGTCAACGTACAGAGTATAGTAGTTTTTTTCCCATTAAAATCTTTATTATTACTAATACTACTATTATTGCTTATTACTTATTACTATTATTATGATTACTACTACTATTATTAATTTCTACTACTTAAGAGTAATAATAATAGTTTATTACATTTTTACTTTGTTTTAGGCCTTTTGTAAAGCCAGTTTACATGGGCTATTTCCTTCATTGCTTGGTTCAGCAATTTTCTAAGTCATTCTATCAAGAAAAAATATATATATATGTAACTACATAAGAAAATAACAATAGACAAATATTTCATAAGGGTTCACTTAAATATAGACTATTTTTTCAAATATTTTTAAAAAAATCTTCAAATATATGGATAAAGTTAAAAATTCAATATTTTTAAGAAAGAGCACATAGAACATTTGTGGGCAAATAAAGGACTTGAAGTAGGTTGTAATAGAGGCAAAATGGATTACCCAACGCAGATTATGGGAAAGGGTTAAATTTTGAAATACACTCTGATGTGTTGGGATTATTAATTTTGTGTTCACTTGACTGGACTTAGTAATGCTCAGATAGCTGGTAAAACATTACTTCTGGGTATGTCTGTGAAGATGTTTCTGTAAGAGATTAGGATTTGAACTGGTAGACTGAATAGAACAGAAATGTAGGAGAAGAGTGTATTTGCTCTTTGTGTGAGCTGGACATGCATCTTCCCCTGTTCGCAGACATCAGCTCTCCTGGTTCTTAGATCCTTACCTTGGATTTGGACTCATATCATTTGGCTCTCCTGGTCTCCTGGCCTTTGGACTCAGAGTGAATCATACCCTTGGTTTTCCTGGTTTGTTCGCTAGCTTCCAGATATGGAAATTTTGGGCCTCCAAAATGAACAGGCCCAAGTAGTCTCTAAAGGCACAAGTTTGGTTACATGAAAAAGTGACCCATATGCTTATGATCCCCCCTCCTGCTTCTCTCTCTCCCAGCTTGCACCTACTGTGTTATGGGAAATTCTCTATGATCACTTGACAAAGGAAGAGAAGGCCCATTTTATAGATCTGTAAAATGTGTATATATCACACAAAAGTATACAGCTGTACCACAACAACCACTCTCTGGGACATCCCTGAAGGACAGTGATTTGAGGCAGAGTTTTGAGACCTGCACCTGGCTCACTTTGCTTGGAAGGAGAAATGGCCAGATATGTGATTATATACTGATTCATGGGCTGTGGCCACTGTTTGACTGTTGGCCAGGGACTTTCAAAGAACATGATTAGAAAATTGGTAATAAAGAAATGTGGAGAAGAGATATGTAAATAGACCTCCCTGAATGGGCAAAAAACATGAATATATTTGTGTGACATGCCAGTGTTCACCAAAGGATGACCTTAGTAAAAGAGGGTTTTAATAACCAAGTGGATAGGATGACCTGTTTTATGGATACCAGCCTTTCCTCACTTACCCCTGTCATTATCCAATGTGTTCATGAACAAAGTGGCCATAGAGACAGGGATGGAAGCTATACAAGGACTCAGCAATATGGGCTTCTGCTCAACAAGACTGACCTGGCTACAGCCACCACTGAATTCCCAAACTACTAGTAGCACAGATAAACATTCAGCCCCCAATATGGCACCATTCCCTTGGATGATCACTCAGCTAACCAGTGGCAAGTTGATTGATTGGACAGATTCCCTCACAGAAGGAGCAACATTTGTCCTTACTAGAATAGTGACTTACTTTCAGTGTGGTTTTGCTTTCCTTGCATGCAAAACTATTATCTGTGACTTACAGAGTGTCTTACTCATTGTTATGGTTTTCCATATTGCATTCCTCAGGATAAGGAACTCACATCACCACAAAAAAGATGCAACAATGGATTTATGCTCAAAGATTCACTGTTACTATGTTCTTCATCATCTCAAAGCAGCTGGCTTGATGGCATGGTGGAATGGCCTTTGATGAGTCTGTTATGGTAGGAGCTAGGTAGTAATACCTTGTAGGGCTGGGGAGGGGGTTATTTTCATTTTGTTCATATTTCATTTTCTGGGTTTTGTTTAGTTTTTTATCCATATTCTCTTCTAGCTCACTGAACTTCTTTGAGATGATTATTTTGAATTCTTTGTTGGGAAATTCATATCTATTTCTTTCGGGTTAGTTCTTGGAGATTTATTTTGTTTCCTTGATCATATCATATTTTCCTTATTCTTCGTGTTCCTCTTGTTCTCCTAGCTTTTCTCCTTCTCCAGCTTGCAGATCATGGGACTTCTTGGCCTCTAATCACATGAGCCAATTCCTATAATAAATTCCCACATATCTTTTTCTCATATGAAATATAAATAATATACATATATATGTATAGATGTGCATATATATGAAAATAATGAAAGCATGGAAAAAGAAAATTAATATATACATATGTGTGTGTGTGTGTGTGTGTGTGTGTGTGTGTGTGTGTGTGTGAATTTTCTTTTCAAAAGCCTAGGCCTTTTGGAGAATGAAAAATGTCACAGAAGACATAAGTAATATTAGAGGAGATATGATATGTATGATTAAGTCTTTATTACTGCCCATTACCTACATATTCAGGCTAGAATATAGATCACTTTTTGGGAGTAAACTAGAGATGGAAATAGAGACTAAGCCGAAGTAATGATGTTTAAGAAA
This sequence comes from Taxidea taxus jeffersonii, assembly GCA_003697995.1. NCBI lineage: Eukaryota > Metazoa > Chordata > Mammalia > Carnivora > Mustelidae > Taxidea > Taxidea taxus. The sequence continues at coordinate 58,885 of ML111117.1, forward strand.
AAATGTATCTGTCTATAGATTTAGATGTAAATGTATAGATATATCTGGCTTTTTTTTTTTTTTGAAGGACCCTAATACTTATGTATGGTAGGATTTAAGGGATGATGAAACCAACAGTCTTTCTGAAATAAAAAGGCAAAGCTGATTTTATTGTTCACTACAGTAAGGGAGAGCAATGCTGGTCAGGCACAGTCTTTCTGAGCAGAGCAGACTATCTTATACAGGGATTCAGGAAAGCATGGTGTTTAGCAATGTGGTTGACTAGTTGGAATTCAGGGACATGTTTTAGAACTAGTTGATTGTTGATTGGCTGACTTTCAGAGTGAGGGGCTAAAGTCAATTGGTTGGATGAAAAATGTGTTTATTGAATAGATTGTATTTGTCAGGTTCAACCAGAGAAGTAGAATTGGTATGGGTGTGTGTATATGGATGTATGTGTGTACATGTATGTGTGTGTGTGTGTGTATATAGATATAGATATATCTCCCATATCTATATCCGTATATCTATATCTATATCCGTATATCTATATCTATATCTATGTACCCATCCATCCTTCCGTCCATACAACCATCCTGATCCTGCTTCATAAGTGGAAGTCTCTCTCTCTAGGGAATGCCTAAGCCCTCTTTTGAGAACTTCTAATTCAGTCATTCCCACCCAGAATTATCTCTCAAATTCAATGTCAGTTGATTATGGTTTTTTTTTGTTTGTTCTTTTATGTTAATTCAGTATAGTTAACATAAATTGTTATATTAGTTAAATGATTATAGATTGTAATTACATGTGCAGACTTCCTTCACAGCAACACCTAGATTAGTGTTTGATTGGATAAGAGGAAAAGGTGTGTGTATGATATAAAATATCCATTTCTTCTCTTCCCTCTTCTAAATTTTGTGAAGTACTATCTCTTATATCCCATGCTATCCAGAAACGTACTAGGAAGGGAGTTCTAGGGAAAGAAGAAGTTTGATCTATGCAAAATAAACCAACATTAAGTTATTACACTGGTCTGTTGTGATAATAGAAAAAAAATCTTTTCATTTGTGGGAACATTTATTGTTTTCATCAATCTTTTCCACTATTTCATTTCTCTCACTCTCTCCTTTCCTTATTCCTCACAGTTTTGTTATTCTACACTTACTGTATCAAGGGAAGTATATAGCACAGAAGAAAGTCAGAGGAAAAACACTTTGTACTTGGCTTTCTTTTCAGATCCCTAGGTCCTTTGGAGAATGAACAGCACCAGAGAAGACATAAGTAATATTAGAGAGGATATCATGTTTATGTCTAAATCTTCATTACTGTCCATTACCTCTGTCTTCAGGCTAGAATGCAGATCATTTGTTGGGGGTAAACCTGAGATGGAAATAGAGACTAAGTGGCAGTGATGGATGTGTAAGCAAGGTAACTGCAGGAGAGAAGGCATGCTGGGTCGTACACTGAAGAGCTGGCCTAACCCGTTATGTTTTTATTTAAATAATTTTTTTTTTTAGATTTTATTTACTTAGAGAGAGAGTGAGAGAGAGCATGAGAGGGGAAAAGGTCAGAGGGAGAGGCAGACTCCCCATGGAGCTGGGAGCCCAATGTGGGACTTGATCCTAGGACTCCAGGATCATGACCTGAGCCAAAGGCAGTCGCTCAACCAACTGAGCCACCCAGGCGCCCTACCCTTTATGAGTTTAAGATGAAATCTAGCTTCAAATTAGGTTAATGCTATACAGAAGAGTTGAAACATCTGGTATGGGAAAGCACTCTATTGTATATCTATTTAGGTAGATATGGTTTCTTATAACCAAAGATATTTCCTATTTCTTGTTAGAGATAAGTAGATGACCCCCATGCACTTGAACAACACAGAGTAGCAGAAGACATTCTTGGACCTGAAGGGATATCTCAGGTTTGACCGGTGTGGAACTATGCCTGAAGTCTGGATGGATTAAAAATATCTTGATGGAAGTCTGAGTTAATCTTTGGCTTTAGAATGATACCAAACCAACAGCCCCAGATCAAGTTAAAAAGTAAAAACTTAGATACAATCTCCTGGAAGTATGGGAATGACTGTCAAAATGATTAATACTAAATTTCTGCCACCCTGATAGAGAGGTGGATCAAAATAGAAATGAGAATTTATAGAAAATAAACTTATTTATATAAATTAAAATATATAATCTCTTTAGTTTTTCTATTTTTTTTAAAGATTTTATTTATTTATCCAACAGACAGAGATCACAAGTAGGCAGAGAGGCAAAGAGAGAGAGGAGGAAGCAGGCTGTCCGCAGAGCAGAGAGCCCAATGCGGGGCTCGATCCCACGACCCTGGGATCATGACCCGAGCTGAAGGCAGCGGCTTTAACCCACTGAGCCACCCAGGCGCCCCAAGGTTTTTCTATTTTTTTAAAAAGGGTTTATCTATCCATTTTAGAGAGAGAGAGAAAGCATGAGAGGAGAGAAGGTCAGAGGGAGAAGCAGACTCCCAGTAGAGCTGGGAGATGGATGCGGGACTTGATCCCAGGACTCTGGGACCATGACCTGAGCCGAAGGCAGTCAACTGAGCCCCCAGGCACCCTGATTTTTCTATTTAATAATTACCAAGTTATGAACTGTAACCCTACTTATCATCTCAATATTTTAAATACGTTTTATTTGGTACTTGGACTGTAGCTTTGGTCTTGATTTTTCATTTCTTTGCTTTAATACCATCAACGGGATCTAAAATGTTGCCTAAAATAGCCCCCCTTTTCCCATTTTTTTTGAATAATTTACTTCTTATGTATCACAAGGATAGACATTTAGAACTTTTACCCTTCCACATTCTGCTGGTCAATGAATATGTACTACAGTATGTAATAATACCAAAGTCATTCCTCTACTCTGAACCCAGGCCAATTCTATTATTTGATTTTGGAAATGGATTTTGAACATGGGCCTGTTTGACTAATCAGATGATCATTTCCTATTCTTTTCTATTTAAACGCTGCATGGCAGAGCTGTATTTGGGAGGGCAATGATTTCATTACACCAACCAGGGGAACTGCCGTTCCGGCAAAATAACAAATGCCAAGTTGGCTATGGGAAAATGTTCCCTATCACACTGAAGGAGCCACAAGAGAAATGCTGACAAAATGTCACCTCAGACACAATGACTACAGGATTACAGAAATCTAATTAGCCATTTCATTAACTGAGTCTTGTTTGTGGAGGTGGCAAACAATGGGTATTCGGAAGCATCCATTCATTGGAAATATATGGAACCGTCAAGAAGATTGTTCAATAATTTGCTCCCTGTATTTTTTCAGGTGGTGGAGGTGGGACAGACAAGGTTGAGTGACTGGTTTAAAAGGAAGCATTTCAGAAGTCTTTTTTTTTTTTTTTTTAAACTGAGAGTACTTTCAGGGGGCTAAATCTGCCATTGTGGATATATTGACACCGATGTTTTAGTAATTTCATTTCTTTATCCTACACAAGCTAATTAGGCAAATTTATAGACATGATGTTAAGGATTGCAGCTGACAAAAAATCATCAAAAAGATGCTATCTGGCACAAATGCATTTTCATATAGCCCTTATACTGTCAATGGATTACCTGATTAGGTTAAAACTCATTGAAGGCAGGTGCCTGATCTTATTAGTTCTTATATCCACAGGTTTAGTGTCTGATACATTTGAAAAATAACAGAAAGTGAATGAAACAATTTTAAAAAGGAATAAAGGATTTTAACTTCAAAATAACAAAGCAGAAAAAAAAAATAACAGAACAGAATGAATCCAAGAGGAATGGAAAGAAATTGATGGCAGTGTTACAGTTTCAGATTTATTGAAACAAATTACCTGGTCTTCAATTTAATTTCCTAGTAAAATGTTAAGAATTGACATTGAATTTTGATGAGGTTGTTATTGTAGATAAAAACCACTGAAATAGATGGTCGTCTAGCTTCTGTCAATGGCACTTTTTTATACTTTAATGTATCCCAATGGTTACTGCACATTAGCAAAGCACCCAGTACATGATCATTCAGTTACCTCTTCTCTGGTGTCATTAGCACAGTTGCTTTGTGACTTTGCCTCTCTCACTTCACATTTTTACATTGGGTAGTGGTGAGATCGTAAGCCTTTATCCAAGCTGCCTTCCAGGTGTGACTTCTAATGCTTCAGAGAAGGAGACAGCTGTATTGTTCCTACGGAAAGATGCATAGAGAAAAGTGAGGGAACATTCTTTCTATTAGCAATAACACAAAACAAAACCTGTTAGGTAAAAGGCAATGGGAAGAAAAGGAAGACCTAGTCAGAACTTGAAGGATGTTGGGACTGGCCCTTCAAGATAACTATGACTAGTCAACAGAAAGGGCTTTTATGCAGTCTAATGTTCTTTATATAAATGAAAACATCCCTCTCTCAGTACATTAAAGAACAATTTGTTTCCATAAAGTTGTGAGGAGATTCTTAATTTTAGAACAACTTAATGTTCTCATGAATGCTAGCGTTCTGAGTACACTTTAATTCAAGGAAGACTCTACTTATAAAGTGTGTGGGCTGTTTCAGTGACTGCCAAGACAACAATTACGCAATGAGATGTTCAGACAAGCAGGTTGGCTGTTTTTTTCACAGAATGTTCTATAGATCATGTGACTGACCTTGGGGGCAATAGTTCAGGCATCAAGAGCATAATGCAAAAGTTTCTTCTCTTTTAGAATGAAACTTTTAGTTTCCTATCCTGTGTTGGCATTTCAGAATATAACACAGGATAAAACAAAAGACCAAAATTCTAACTAATGAAGAAGCTCTTATATTTCTATAAACTATATCACTTCACAGTTGAAGAGGTTGTGATTCAACCCCCTATGTTCTGGACATTGACACTTAAAAAGTTCGTCTGCAGGAAAAAAAAAAAAAAAAAGTTCTGCAAGAATAACCCAGTGGTGATTCATGACATTTAATTTTTTTCCAGTTTTTTCCAGATGTATTGAATTTGTTCAAAAACTAATTTTCTACCCAAAGCAGAGTACCAGAGCAAACAAACAAACCTAATAATAGAATATTGGTTTAGAATACTAAACAATGAGATTAATGAAGTAATGCATTGTATTGGAGAAAAGTACATTAAAGAAACTAACAGAATTGGTTACCTTAAGTTTAATAGTAAAGAAAAATATGTTTTAAAGCTTTCTTCTCTGGTCTTTATAGATTTTCAGGAGAAAATGCCATTTCAAAGACAGAATTTGAGTTGCTTAACTTTAATAAGGGCTAATGCCACTTCCTTGACTAGGATTAACTATAGCCTCCCTCAATTAAATGCAATTAGTGTGTTTGAACTGAGATCTCATATATTTTACCCACACCAGTGTTGACCAGTAAAAGATAAAGAGTTGATAAATGTAAATTTTATATTTCTTAGTGAAAATAGACCTAAGACAATATATTCCCTGAATCTGAATTCCCACGTGAGACAAACATTTAAAAAAAAAAAATTCAAGTCATATGAACTGAAATCTATTATCTCTACCACATACATTGTCAGTTTCTTGGTCTGTGAAGTGAGGTTAAAAATACTTACCCTTTAAACTGTTATACAAATGCTACAGAGAATGAAGAATGAATTTGTAGGGGCACCTGGGTGGCTCAGTGGGTTAAAGCCGCTGCCTTCGGCTCAGGTCATGATCCTAGGGTTCTGGGATAGAGCCCCACATCGGGCTCTCTGCTGGGCAGGGAGCCTGCTTCCCTTCCTCTCTCTCTCTCTGCCTGCCTCTCTGCCTGCTTGTGATCTCTGTCAAATAAATAAGTAGAATCTTTAAAAAAAAAGAATGAATTTGTAAATAATCATACTTAAGAAAATATAATTTTCTATATTACCATATAAGTAGGAGAGACTCTCTTAACATAAGTCTAGTTGAAAACTAAGAGCTTAACGGCAAGTTACATGTTGATTACCCTTTAGAACAGTGATTCTCAGACCATGGTCCAGAAAGCTTTGGACATCCTTAACATGCTGCGGGGCTTCTGTGAAGTCAAGCTATTTTCATAATAACTAAGACATTAATGACCTTTTTCACCGTGTTGGCATTTATACTGCTGTTACAAAAGCAAATGTAGTAAAATTCTTAGTGCCATAGAAAGAATCAAGGCAGTGACACCAGCTTGCACTAAGGAATCATTGTGTCGTCCTTCACCATCACACACTGACAATAAAAACAATGCCAGTTACACACAAGAATGTCCTTGAGGAAATAGTGCGTAATATTAACTTTATTAAATTTCCATCCCTTCGTATACTTTTACTTCACATTCTGTGTTACAAAATGGGAAACACTCATCCTACAAATGAGAGTAAATTGTTATCTCTAGGAAAAAAGCTTATATAATTGATTGATTGGTGCTCAATTAGCTACTTTTTTTTTTAAGCAATACTATTTTTACTTGAAAGAGTGACTCACATGTGGACTTTTCCCCCAAAAGAGAAAATGTAAGCTTATCAGTATAAGGGAAAGTAGACATTTTTTTTTTTTTTTTACTAATGATAGAATTTGATCATTTCAAGTCAGAATTAGGATTTTGGAAGACCTAAATCTCCCATGTGAGATTGACAACTCCATTAAATATGTGTCTGATAATATCTGTGGGCTTTTAAACAAATGCAGTTTTTGATATAATGAACTCAACATTGTTTTTAAAGATTTTATTTATTTGACAGAGAGAGAGAGATCACAAGTAGGCAGAGAGGCAGAGAGAGAGGGGGGAGCAGACTCCCCACTCTGCAGAGAGCCCGATGTGGGGCTCGATCCCAGGATCTTGAGATCATGACCCGAGGTGAAGGCAGAGGCTTAACCCACTGAGCCACCCAGGTGCCCCAAATTGGATCAACATTTGAAAGTTCTCCACAACTTAATGAACCAGTATTTTTCAAATGATGAATTTGTGTCACTACAAATACATTTGAGAGTAAGAGATCTTTTCAGTAGATTCTAATGTAATATAGTAAGAAGGGTTCATGGATGTGAACTGAGATTCCACATTGAAATGAACCTTAAGAAACTATCCCTTGGTGTGTTTTTTTGTGTCATAAAAGATGACATCCAAAATTATAGTAATAGGTTTTCAAGTACTTTCCAACTATATATCTTCAGGTAAAGCTGGATTTTTGTTTTTTTGACCTCAACCAAAGTAGCACAACACAACACATTACATGCATAGGCAAATATGAAAATCTAGCTATCCTCTGTTAAGTCCTTGAAGAGATTTGTAAAAAAGAAAAAGAAATAAAGAAATAAAAGAAGGGCTCTCTCTTCACTAATTATTTTTGTTTTAAAAATGCAAGTATTTTTTTTTTTACTTTATTTAAGCTTTATTTAAACATATGATGTAACCCCACCACCCTCACCCAACCCCTCTTCCCCCCACCCCCCTCAGTTTGTTTTATGACATTAAGAGTCTCTTTTGGTTTTTCTCCCTCCCGATCCCATCTTCTTTCATTTTTACTTTTCCTACCACCTTAACTCCCACCCCCGTTGCATCTCCACTTCCTCATATCAGGGAGATCATGTGGTAGTTGTCTTTCTCCAGTTGACTTATTTCGCTAAGCATAATACGCTCTAGTTCCATCCATGTCATCGCAAATGGTAAGATTTCATTTCTTTTGATGGCTGCATAGTATTCCATCGTATATATATACCACATCTTCTTTATCCATTCATCTGTTGATGGGCATCTAGGTTCTTTCCATAACTTGGCTATTGTGGACATTGCTGCTATAAACATTCGGGTACACGTGCCCCTTTGGATCACTACATTTGTATCTTTAGGATAGATACCCAGTAGTGCAATTGCTGGGTCATAAGGTAGCTCTATTTTCAATTTTTTGAGGAACCTCCATACTGTTTTCCAGAGTGGTTGCACCAGCTTGCATTCCCACCAAGAGTGTAGCAGGGTTCCCCTTTCTCCGAAAATGCAAGTATTTTTAATAATATACGTTATTTGTGCTAATCATGAAAGCGTTTATTATTTTAGATAAATCAATTAGTATTTTAAAAGTTCTCCATTTTGATTTCAATACAGATAGTATTGGTAGATATAACCACAAAAAACAAGGTCTTTGGGATCTTTAATCAATTTAAATTAATTTAATTTAAAATTTAATTAATTTGATCAATTGAGACCAAAGTGTATGAAAACCAGAATTCTAGTACATGTATGTATTTTTGTTTCCTCCAAAAAAGAACTCCATTAATTTATAAACAAGTTAATGTATATTATACCTTTCATTATAATTAGATAAGTAGTAAAACATTACTGATGTGTTGAATTTTATGCATCAAGAGTTTTAATTTCTGTTGTTTCTATGAAAACCAAGTTAAAAGTAAAGAGCTTTTTTAAAGAAAAGCTTACAAGTTATATGCAGGTAAAGTAAGCATAACATACTAAAGGGAAGTATTATAATATTTGGAAGGATTCTGTGCATAGTTTTTAACATCCTTAAATTCTTACTACTTTTTGAAGAAAGTGAAATTAATAAACTTATGATACATTACAAACTTATACCATGCAAGGAAGTGAAGTCAAACTTCAGTCAGAATTACCATGTACAGCAGAAAGGTCTTGTCCCAACAATAAAAAATACTGTCCAATGAAAGACTCTTTATGTATTTTAAGTAACAAGATATTTGAAGTATATATGCATTGTTTTTAGTGATAGTGTATTTTGATCTCTTTTGAAATCAAATGGCTAAATACTCATTGTGCTAATACTAGTCCTAAGCTTTTAGTTTTTGTATAATGCTCAGAATTCACTACTCTTCTATAATAAGTCTTGTGATTAACATATCATAACTGACATAAGCCAGTTTCTTCTTGCATTTATAGCAACGTAACTGAGAGATGATTTATGTAAAAGAAAACCCATTCATTTTTAGTATATATTTGTTAAGTTTTTGATAATTATTCCCCAGGTGTAACTATCCTTCCATCTTGAAATAGAATATGCCCATTACCTAAGAATAATCCTTTGTGTATAAATCCCTTTTAATCCTCATCACGTAGGAAACCTGCACTCTGATTCCTATTGACAAAGATTAATTTTGCCTTATGCTGATTCCCCATATAAATAGAATACTACAACACATATATTTTATGTCTCATTTCTTTCATTCAGCAACTCCTTTTGTGTAATTAGTGGCTTACGTCTTTTATTGCTGGATAGTATACACTGTATGAATGTACCTGTTGATTTGCTTACCCATTTACTTTTTGGTAGATATTGAGTAACTTCAGTTTAAATCTACTAAGAATAAAGCTGACATGAACATTCATAAACAAGTCTTTTTATGCACCTATTATGTTTTTCTTTTCTCTTTGAGTATACCTGGGAGTGAAATTGTTGGGTTTCTGATAAATGTATAATTAACAAAAGAAACTGGTAAACTTTGAAACAAAATGACTGTACAATTGTACACTCCCACCAACAATGAATAAAAGCTCTAGTTGTTCAATGTTCTTGCCTAAATTTAATATTTACAACTTTAAAAAATGTTTACCTTTTCTTTTATGTAAGTAGTCTTATCTTTTGGGGTTTTTAATCACCATCTTCCTGATGATTAATGATGTTTAGCATCTTCTCATGAACTTTTTGATATTCTTATATTTTAAAATCCTGTAATCCTTTATTACTTTCTTCTTATTATTACGTTAAAAGATCTTTACTTACATATTATGGTTGTGTCTTTGTCATGTATCTCTCATATATGCATATGTATTTTTTGTGGTTTGCCTTTTTAATTTTATTAATAACATTTTTTAATGATGCTTTATTCATCACATCCTATAAAGACCAGAGTTATATATTGATGAAATCCAAATTATTATTATTTTCATTATTTTTATGTGTGTTGTGTTATGCTCTTTAAGTGGTCTTTGCCTATGTCAAATTTATAGAATTCTTTTCATATTTTTTTTGCAAAAATCATATCACTGTACTTTTTGACATTTAGGTTCATGATCCATTTATGTTAACTTCTGGATATACTATACCATACTAATATAATATAATATAACATAATATAATATAATATAATTTGGTCTTAGTTACCTTGGCACCATTGTTTACGGGACATCTGTGTGTAGAACTCTCCCTCTGGACTCTCTATTATTTTCTATTATTCAATATACCAACCTTTACCTCAAATAACACCTTCTCCTCTATTCTTTCTATAGTACTGTTTGTTCACAAACAATAACAACAACAAAAACCTATCCTCTCCCCATTGAATTCCTTGAAATGTTTGCCAGAAATCAGTTTAGTATATAAGTGTAAGTTGATCTCTAGATACTTCAAAATCTATTCCACTGACCTATCTATCTATCTCTAGGCAATTATCACACTATATTAAAAAAAACAAAACCTCACACTTACTTTATTACTTTAGCTCTCTAGTAAATCTTGAAATACAGTAGTCTTAAGTTATTTGTATCTGTTTTCTTTGCAAATTTGCTTTGGCTATTACAGAGGGTTTTTTTTTAAGACAATTTTTTTTTTTTTTAAGAACAGGTGGAGGTTTGCAACGAAATTGAGAAGAAGGTACAGAGATTTCATGTATATTCCCTATTCTGCTAGTACAAAGTTTTTGCAATGTGTGTGTATGTGTGTGTGTGTGTATTATGTAACAAGTGTTAATGAGAGTTACATTATGTCTATAGATCAATTTAGGAATCATAGACATCTTAATACTGAGTCATCAATCGTTTTGTCAAAAATTTTTTCTTATCTTTGGAAAATCATGTACTCTTTCTCCTTTATATTTTTGATATAATAAACTACACAGATTGATATATGGATTTAAAGTCAATTTTGCATCTCAGGAATACACCCCTATTAGTCATGAGACATTTATATATATATATATGTATACATATATATATATAAGACATTTATATATATATAATATTTATATATATTTTATATATAGATAATTACACTTTTACAAAAGAATTTTGTGTCTATTTTCTTGAGAAATATTGGTCTTCAGCTTTCTTTTATAGTTTCTGTGTGGTTTTGTTATCAGAGTTGTAGTTGTAGTATATGCTTTGTGTTATTTTAAGCACTTCAATATTTTGAAACTTGTCTTACGGCTCACAATATTATCTACCCTGTTGAATGTTCATATGCACTTGAAAAGATAAGTTTTTATGCCATTTTTAAGTATCAGTTGCCTCGAGTTAGTTGGCAGAATTTTTCAAGTATTGTATATTCTTACAAATGGTCTGTAGACTTGCTATTTGCTCTATCAGTCAATGGAAGCAAATGTTAAAATTGCCAACTGTGGTTCTCTTTCTCCATATAGTTTTCTCAGTTTTGCTTCATATATTTTGGAACTTTGTTACTAGGTGCATCTGCATTTAAAATCGTTAAATATTCTTTGTAAATTGACCCATTTATCATTATAAAGTGTTTCTCTTTATTATTATTATCCTCTTTATCTTATGGTACATATTTTTCCTTCCTATCCTCTTTGAGTACTTTTATTTGACATCATAGATACCTGCTATAAAACATTAAAATGGGATTCTCAATTAAATCAGGTGATGATTAAATAATTCAGCTGAGTGTCTTTGTGGACATCTGATGGCCAAAAGAGTATATCTCTCTGACTGAAATTATCATTGTGTTTCCTGATGTTTGCAACTGTTAGAAATAGTTAAAATTCTTATATCCTATGTTAAAGGAACTTATGTCCTTTGGTGATGTTTAACCACATTGTTTTGTCAGTAACTATACAGTGACATTTAAGGTTTTTCATTTTTAGTTCGTTGTTTGAATAATTATTTTGGTAGGCACTTTTGACTACCGCTAGTTTACCTTCAGCCAAAGCTTAGTTTTCTTTCCCTACTTTGTCCATTTTTAATTTATCCTTTCTTGATTTATTTTGAACATTCATAATAATGACCTTAAATTTTAAAAAAGGCAATATCCTGCATTTTCTGTACTAATTTCACAAGCTGTAGTAATAGTTCTAGTAACCTCTGCTCAGTCACATTTTCCAAAGATTTTTATAAGTCTTTAATTCACTCCATTCACTCCATTAAAGCATGTACTTGTTTCTGTTTTTCTGATTGATTAAAGACTGATATTATATTTGCTACTATAAATGGTTTTAGAAAATATATTCTTAGTAATGGGGATCTGAGATTAGTTTTATATTAAGGAGAACATGTGATACTAGTAGTTACTACTATACAATGGATACAAAGTAATGACACACAGTTGTTTCGAATGGCATTGGCATACCTATTGAAGATGAAGCCTGGGAGACCAAGGTGCTGACATAACAGAATTTTAGGATAGAAATGAGACCAAATGACAGCTGACTAAATGGCTGCCTCTGACCTCACTAAAGATATTGCAGGTATAAAATAATGATTTTAGAGCTTAAAAATCTTGGCTCCATCCCCATTAGAGAATCAGCAAATTCCTCTAAAATAACTGTTTATCTTATAGAAAGTGTCAGTTATCTATAAGCCATAAACAAATAGTTCTTTTGCTTAAATTAAAACATAAGTTAAATTCATAACTTCATTAAGAATGATATGTAAAAGTGAGAGTGGAATTCAGTACATTGTAATGGGGACATTTCAGTGAATGAAGATGAATGAAAATTCATGAACTCACAAATACTTTGAGACATCCTTACTAGCTGGGCAACCTTTCATTATATCTTTGAGTTTAGAGACTATCATGTTTTCATCAGAGGCAGAAACTTTTCAAGAGGATACTCTTCTTCATAAGATCCACAACCAGGGGCACCTGGGTGGCTCAGTGGGTTAAAGCCTCTGCCTTCGGCTCAGTCATGATCCCAGGGTCCTGGGATCGAGCCCCACATTGGGCTCTCTGCTCAGTGGGGAGCCTGCTTCCTCCTCTCTCTGCCTGCCTCTCTGCCTACTTGTCATCTCTGTCTGTCAAATAAATAAATAAAATCTTAAAAAAAAATAAAGAACCACAACCAAATCCAGACACATAACTAGGGTCAGATAACAGCAATCAGAATCCCTCATGCAGATAAGAAAAAAATCTGGATTAGGTGAATACAGAATGCACACTGAAAGAATCGAAAGATTGTGTGTGTATACATATATATATGTATATATATATATATAATATATATATATATACATATGCACATACACATATGGAGAAAGGGAGAGAGAGAAACCTGGGGAATATATTTAGGGATTAACTGAATAAATTTTAAGGGTTTATATTAATGATAAGAGACATCACATTGAATTGGACCAAATTAATCAATAGGGCACACTTATCAGTTAGTCTGGATTCACTGTGTTAGCTTGAGCAGCCATCAATGGCTTTAGTAATTTATTAATAAACCAGACTCAGTGGCAGCCTCTAATAAATTTTGCTGTGTCTAACCCATCAGATAACTTTCCAATTTCTTGCACTCCTGTTTTTTTTTAATTTTATAGATTTCAATCCTCTTGTGAGATTCTTCAATTATCATCACTTTTCTCCTTGTTTTTCTCTATTTCTTGAGCATAATAATCATAAATGCCTAAAGTCCTTGTCAGTTCTTTCAGTATCTGGACAATTTGTAGGGACTTTCTATTTTCCCTTCTGTTTTGATTTTTTTTTTCATTTTCACTTTTGATCAGGGTGTTTTTTGTTTTGTTTTGTTTATATGTAATAATTTTTAAAGGAATTCCAGATATTGAGTGTGGAAAGGATAGTCACTCCAGATGATTTAACTCCTCTAAAAAGAATTCATCTTATTGGCTACTAGCAAACTGTAGTAGTGGACAGTTCAAGAAGGAGCTATGCTAAGTCACATTAGGGTATAGTTCTGGTTAGGCTCAGTTCACTCAGTTTGCCTCTGCGTTGCTCTGGCATTCTAGGGTTTCTGACTAAGTCTGATGTATTCATCAGGGTTCTTCTTTCTAATCAATCCTAAATTCTAAATCAGTAAAGTTCATTTACATTTAATAAATATCCTAAACTATAAAACCTGTTATGTCATTTAAACTACTCCAGATTTATTAAAAACAAAAACAAAAAACAAACAAACAAACAAAAACCTTTCCAGGTATCTCTGTCCTCATAATTCCCTGGGAATTTTCTTCAGGTTTTGGATACAGTTCTCAGAATTTTGTTCAAGCCCAGAACCAACAAGTGTCCTGAGGGTAGAGTTGTTGCAAACTGCTCACCTCTTTCAGATTCTGAGTTCCTGATATTCTTTCCATTCCATGTCTCAAGCCCTTTGGTTATCTCTGAAGCTTCCCACTGCTCTCAAGTAGATCACTAGTATAATTTGTCCTATGTTCTGTGAGGATGTACTGGTCTGCTACCTAATAGTTCCTAACTGAAAATAGAATTTGGAAATATTTATTTAATTTGAATATATCTGAAGGGAATTATAAGTGAATTAAAATAAATTAGTATAAAAATGAATATAATAACTAATCAGGTTAATGCTTCTTTTTGCAGAGAGAAAGTGAGTACATCTAAGTACAAGAGACAGTTACATAAGGTTTGATGAAGGCACAATACGGTTCTTGTATTGTTCAAGAGTTAATTACAGTTAGACACAGTATAGATGATTTCAGGAGAGGGCACCTCTATTTATTTTGCTCTCCATAATAATTTCCTCTTGTTTGTTGAACTTCCCTTTTTTGTACTCATCAGAATCATAGGTGCTAGAAACTATATTACCCAGACTCTTCTGCCAACTGATTCAAATTTAGGTTCTACTAAAAAGAGGTGCTCACAGAATAAGAGAAAAGTAGAAGAGAAGCAAATATGGGTATTTGCAGGATTATGCATTTCATGTTTATCAGACATTATATTTTGATGGAAACATCGGATGGCCTCTTGAAAATCACACAATTGTTTCCACACGACCAGAGATCACTGTGTTGTAGTTTCTTGAATTTCTTTTATTAATTTGCTAGGGCTGCCATAACAAAGTACCAGAGACAGGATATCTGAAACAACAGAAATTTAATTTCTCGTAGTTCTGAAGGCTGGGAGTCCAAGATCAAGGTTTTGGCAGGTTTAGTGTCTCTTAAGGCCTCTGTCCTTGACTTGCCCACCTTCTCGCTGTGTATGCACATGGTCTTTCTTCTGTGTATGCACATCCCTCTCTCTCTTTGTGACCATATTTTTTCTTCCTGTTAAGGAGAACAGTCAAATCATATTAGAACCCACCCTAAGCACCTAATTTCAAGGCCAGATTGATTTTAAATTCCAATATAAAAGGAAAATAAGTAAGATTTTTAAAGAATTTTATAGGAAAATTTTTAACTCCTAAAGAATGGAAATAATTTAACAAGAGAAAGAAGGCTGGTTCATAGTGGGAAAGAGACACAAATAAGACTGTATAAAGCAATCTTGTCCACTAGATACCTTTTATCTAATAAGGATGTTTTAGTTACATTTTGGAAATTAGTTCTAATCTTTTAGAAATGGAAGCTGATACTTTTTTACAAGTAAAAAATATGTAAATATATATCTTGGAATTTCTACTACAAAATGATCTAATTGTGTGTGAAAGTGGATGAGGTAGAGATGAAACTAGATTGTCCATGGAGCAATAATTCTTGGGATAATGATAGACATAGGTTCATTATGCTCTTTTTGAAAATTTTCACCTAAGTGCTTAAAAATTTTCACAATACAATACTTAAGTCAACAAAGTAGGAAAAATCATTTGCTACACATGTAGTTGCCAATGAACTCATATCTTGACTTGGTAAAGAATCCCTATAAGCCATTGAGGGGGGGTTGGGGAAGATAACAGAACAATGGCTAAGAGACTTGAACAGATACTAGACAAAAAAAAGACATTCAGTTTTTCAATAATTATAGAGAGGGGGATCAATATCAGTCATCATTGAAGTAGTACACTTTGAAGGAAGTATAAGTTAAAATTGCAGTGATATACCACTGCACACCCACCAGAATGCTAAAATTAAAACAAACCAAAAAAAGGACAGATCATACAAAGTGCTGGCAAGGATGTAGCACAAACAGAACTCTTTGATATTAAAAGTTAAAGTATAAATTATTACCAATATGTGTTTGAGGTCTCATCAAGATTACCAGGCCCACAAACAAGAAAGGTGCCATAGACTGGATCACAGATCTTATTAGAAAGAAAGCCAGAATGCCAAATACAGTTGCTGTGTAATCCCCTCTCCCCTGCCAAGGAATTCTCCATGCATCATCAAGAAATAGGATCATAATGGCCATTTAAAAATTATCTACCCTCGGGGCGCCTGGGTGACTCAGTGGGTTAAAGCCTCTGCTTTCGGCTCAGGTCATGATCCCAGGGTCCTGGAATCGAGCCCTGCATCAGGCTCTCTGCTCAGCGGGGAGCCTGCTTCCCTCTCTGTCTCTGCCTGCCTCTCTGCCTACTTGTGATCTCTCTCTCTCAAATAAATAAATAAGAAAAAAAATTAAAAAAAAAATCTACCCTCAAAATAATACCATTGGGAAAATTTTAAATGTTAGCAAGTTCAAGAAACATGATTATTTCAATTTAGCTTTTAACAATCCTGAAAAAATGGAAAATTTGGAAGGATCTGAAGGTTTGACAAAATTTAACTTGACTGTACATTTCCCTGGAGAGCTGAACAAATAAAGCCCACAGCACAGCCTCTATCTGAAGGGGCTCTTTTGCATGGGTAACCTGAGTGCTGACTTTGAATGAAACAGGCAGTTGGTGGTGCCAGTTCTTCAACAGTTAAAGTGTGGGCTGATAAAGTGAGTTCAGAAGGGATTCAAGAATTGCAGAATTAGTCAGTAATTAGGCAGAAAAAAAAACATATTGTCTCAAATGCGCCAAAGACAGAAACATGTGGCTCAGAGGAAACTTTAAAAATAGCATAAAAACAGACAAGAAAAGTTACCTAGGCTTTGCCAGACATTGGTACACAGATATCACTACTATTCTATCATCTTTAGAGAACAAAGACCACCAGATGCTAGAAATAGAAGAAACAGAACTCAATCATCAGAAGTCAGATGAAAGCAAAGAAGACCTAGCGATCTGGTATAACCTCTCTAAGTTTACTCCTGAATCTACATTGAAAACTCTTAGACAGATGGAAAAAATAATGGAAAGACCAAGAAAATTAAGTGCTGCAAAGAAGAAAGGAAACTACCCGAACTTTGATCAGAGAAGATGGAAAAGCCCTGAGAATAAATGAACCCAAACTTGACTTCTTTGTGAAAGATGATGAAAGACGTGACCAGATCATCCTGGATCTTGCTGTCTATAGGGATAGGTAATTGATATCAACGTGCAGTCAATTTATATGGGAATAATAGCCAAAGGGAAGTCATTTCAGCTTGTACTTCTTATAGAAGTCAAACCTTAAAGTATCTGGGCTAGAAAATCATAGACAAAAGGGTGTTTAGTAATTTACATGCCCAAAATAGAAGTAATTACAGGTGGCAGAAAAGCACCCAGGTCTGTGAGAACTACTTTGAACATCAGCAGAGAACAAACAAAAGAAGCAAGCAAACAGAAAATAGAAGTAGATTCCAACAAACACACAGTCACTATGTAGCTAATGTAACTCAAAAGGAAAAATATGCACCCGGAAGTGTTGCATCTGAACAAAAATTGTACCAATTGAAAAAGATCCATAGTTGGCCGATAACCCTAGAATGTCTCCATTGATTTGAAACATCAGACCGTGACCCTGAGACTTAGTTGTACTCAATGCAAAGAGTGTATACATAACGTTTATGGAGTAAACACAGTTATTTATCAATATTACTATGCTAATGTTTTCACTTGGCTACTTTGTGTCATACTACTTAGACTAGTTTAAAGTTAAAAGGAGTACCTAAATATTCCATAGCTAATTATTTGCCTAGGTATGGGCTAGTGAAAATACTCAAAAAATTACTACCAATACTTTGTAGGACATTTTGGAATCATCTGCTATATTTGAACCTATGCATATTCCCCCAAAATGGACTTTTTGTGTGTGCTTGAGAGAAAAGGATAACAGAAAAGTTAATTGTGGAAGAATTGTACAAGATAGTGTTTCTGTAGGATACATAAGGAAAAATGTAAACATAAATATAAATAATATATATAAGTAACTACACATAATATAAAAGCTATCTATTACCTATCTATCTATCTATCTATCATCTATCTATCTAAGAATCCTTCTATAAATCATTCTCTATATAATCCTTCATTTAAAACTGGTAAGATAATCTACAGTGTGAACATTTAGGACATTAAGTACCTATAGGAAGAAGGAGAGGTAGTGAATGATGTCAGGCCAGGACATCACGTGCATCTGGGATGCTAGCCATGTTTTATTTATTGCCCTCTTTTGAGGTTTCACAAGTGTCCATATTTTGATAATTTATGAATGTTTACAGTTAACTTTTGTGTTCTTTTTATGGGTGGTATACTTTCATAGATGCTTGGGGAAAGGAAGTTAGCTTAAAGAGAAATATTTGGCAATGCATTTGGTAAGTTCGGTGTATATGAAATGTTAAGAAGAAAAAATAAGCAGTGATTGATTTTTAAATTGTCACTGTTGGAGAATGACAGCAGAAATCTTTAAATGCCAATTTGCCTGGATTATAGTGGACTCTTGGAGTTCTTTTAGTTTGGGGCTTTCACAATTCTTTCACAAGAGCCAAAGCTTTGCTTAATATCTAAGAGGTTATTCTACTTAAAGCATAAAGCAGCTCTGTAATGTTTTTCCTTGCAATTTATGCTAAGACAATGCAAACCTACTCTTTAGGTAGGAATTATTCTCATGTTTATCTGTTGTATATCTCGAAAAATTTGACATTATTAATGTCTTTTCTGAAGATCCAAAATCCCTAATTTAAACCAATTGATTATTTTACTTTAATGAATATCCATCTTTTATGTTTATTTGTAGCACTTATCACTTGATACACTTTTTAAAAATCTTATCATTGACTCCAGTATTTGAGCTCCCACTTGTTACTAGGTAGGTCTGATTTGTCTGTCTCAACATAGTATCCAATATTCATAAGAAAAAAAAACAAAAAAACTTATTTTTTAAAAGATTCAATGTTGAATGGTATCTGGATTGGAATCAGGTTGATGATATTCTTATAACTCTGAAGTTATTGTCTTTGATAATAAAAATTTAAAAATCCCTACCACTAACTTAAAAACCAAAGCAAAAAAATGCCTCCATTTTACTGGGACTGACAATTCTCCTTTAATATTCTTATAGCAACAGGATGCTGCTTTTCTTTTTTTAATACACTTTTTTTTATTTAATTTTTTTTCAGTGATCCAAAATTCATTGTTTATGCTCCACACCCAGTGCTCCATGCAATGTGTGCCCTCCTTAATACCCGCACCGGGTTCACCCATTCTCTCGCTCCCCTCCCCTCCAAAACCCTCAGTTTGTTTCTCAGAGTCCAGAGTCTCTCACGGTTTGTCTCCCTCTCAGATTTCCCCCAACTCACTTCTCCTGAACAAAGTTGGAGAGACTACTTGTGAATCACATGTACTAGAGTCACGGGTGCAGCCCTTTACTCCTAGAAAGGAATGGAGGTACCACCATCATCATCATCATCATCATTTCTTTTCATTAAAAAAAAAAAAACATCCTGGAAGTGCCATTTATAAAGAAGCAGGAAAGCTAGCTTAGTATCTATCCGCTCAATATTTAATGCTCATTTAGAAAAAATAGTATAAAACAAGAATTAATTATATTACTACTAAACACTTTCAAAGTGCTTTGAAACTGAAAACCATAAAGGATTTTAATAAAGGCTGTCACATGCATTATACATATATATAGTACATATGTGTATACACACACATATTATGTATCATCAGGAATTCCATATACATTACGGCAATCATCATTTCATAATACATCATTTCAGCACAGCAAAGTGTATTGCTCTGTTTCTGTAGATAAAAATATATAAGACCCAGATGGGTAGTGTGTGTCCAAGATTCTTCAGGGAGATGCCAGTGGGGGTGGGTACCTAGTCTGTACCTGAAACTGTACTGTGGGGTTTCATGAACTATTTTATCTAATTATATATTTTTTAGACTCTTATACATACATACACACCTACAAGTCCATTATTATTCCAGTTTTGCTGTTGAGAAAACAAAGACTTCCAAAAGTTACATCATTTAAAAACTTAGAGGGGGGCACCTGGGTGGCTCAGTTGGTTAAGCAACTGCCTTCTGCTCAGGTCACGATCCCGGAGTCCCGGGATCGAGTCCCGCATCGGGCTTCCAGCTCCACAGGGAGTCTGCTTCTCCTTCTGACCTCACCTCTCATGCTCTCTCTCACGGTCTCTCAAATAAATAAATTTAAAAAAAATCTTTAAAAAAAAAACTTAGAATGAATTTTTAAGGCTATAGGTTTATAAGGCAGATCTGAGTTTGCATTCCTATTTCCATCACCGGGTACTTAAACTCATATAAGTCTATTACTTCACAATATGGCAATATATTTAATCAGTAGAACTTTTGTGATTATTAAATAAAATCATATATTTTTAAAAAGGCAAACTTTAAAGAGACCAAACAGGATTACTGGATGGGTGGGTGGTGGGATGGGTTAAATAGGTAGTGGGGGTTAAGGAGGGCACTTGTGATGAGCACTGGCTGTTGTAAATACGTGATAAATGACTAAATTCTACACCTGAAACTAATATACACTGTATGTTAACTAACTGGAATTTAAATAAAAACTTGGGGGAAAAAAGATGCATTAAATATAAAAATCCCCACATATAGCTTTGAAAATAGTACAAGTTGTGAATGATGTACTTCTAAAGGAGAAGAAATGAGAATATTGCATAATAAGAACTGCAGGTCATCAAAAACTATAACAACTCTTACAAGGACCAAAATTTTCTTTAGGAAAAAAATACCCTTTAAAATAAATAAGCATTTACTGTATCTCTGCAAGGATATGTGCGTAGTGTGCTTTTATAGTACTTTTCTGGTAAAAACATTTTTTTTGAAATTATAACAATCATTGTTGAGAACATGAATGAATAAAAATAGTTTAGCCCTTATTTCTTTCCTTTTAATGGAATTTAAATAGAGTTTAATAAGGCTTAAAGTATCATTCAATTATAGTGTATGTTCCCTTGTCTTCTGAATAAAATTTTAAAATGTAACTCCATAGCTGTTTGTGTACTTTGGCTAGAGCAATAAGTAAAAAAGAATATATTTTTATAAGAACTAAGTAAAATAATAACAAGTACTTAAAATATCCATATCTCAAAGGCTCCTCAGTACTTCTGTTTTATTCCGATTGGAAGCATGAGGATTATTATTCTTTAAAGAATGTCATTATTAAACAATCTGTCATGTATTCTTTTTTTCTTCCATGTTTGTCTGTTTTGTTTTTTAAATTCCACATATGGGTGAAATCATACAGTATTTGTCTTTCTTTGAATGACATACTTCTCCCAGCCTAATACTCTCTAGCTCCATCCACGTCATTGCAAATGGAAACATTTCATTCTTTTTGTTGGCTGATTAATATTCCATAAGTTACTCAAATATACACATAGCACATCTTCTTTATCCATTCTTCTGTTGATGGGCATTTGGGCTCTTTCCATAATTTGGCTATTGTTGATACAGCTGCTATAAAGATTAGGGTGTATGTACCCCTTCAAATCACTATTTTTGTATCCTTTGGGTAAGTGCCTAATAGTACAGTTGCTGGATCATAGGGTAGTTCTATGTTTAACTTTTTGAGGAACCTCCATACTGTTTTCCAGAGTGGATGCACCAGTTTACATTCCCACCAACAGTGTAAGAGGCTTCCTCTTTCTCTGACTCTTTGCCAACACCTGTTGTTTTTTGTATTGTTAATTTTTGTATTGTTAATTTTAGCCATTCTGACTGGTGTGAGCAGATATCTCATTGTAGTTTTGATTTGCATTTCCTTGCTGGTGAGTGATGTTGAGCATCTTTTCATGTGTCTGTTGGCCATTTGTATATCTTCTCTGGAAAAATGTCCACTCATAAAGCCACATGTGATTTTGACATAGACTGTTTAGTTACTATATCTCTATCCACTCTTCCCCAGTCCCTTCATCTGGTCCACCTGATAAAGCAAATGTTTCTCATTGTTATGGATAATTGGCCGCCAGAGTTTGGGTCAATATGGAAGAGGATTATTGTACCATGAATAGTTCTTGCCTATGTATTCTTGAGACTACTAGATAGTTACATGAAATTAATAGCTTTTGGTCACTAATGGACTCCCAAATAAGAGAGAATTTTCTTGCCCAACCTGCCTTGAGCTGGGATATTGGTCTTCTCCTGCCTTTGGACTCAAATTAAAACATAAGTTTTTATTGGATCTTAAGCCTGACTGTTTTTAGATTCGAACTTAATATCATTAGCTCTCCTGGTTCTCAGGCTTTTGAACTCAGACTGGATTTACATCATTGGTTTTCCTGGATGTCTACCTGGCTCTCTTGGGACTTCTCACTGTCCATAATCTTGGGACTTCTCACTGTCCATAATCATTTGAGATGAAATGTATACACACAATATACAATTATATATATATGAGTCTCCTATTGGTGCTGTTTCTCTGGGGAAACTTAACCAATACTGTGACCATGTCAAAATTTATTTCATTCCTCCAGTTCTGTATTTGGAGTCATCAAAATGCATTGGCTTAGTTATAAAATTCTTATGACACTTTGTTAAATATATTCTCTTCATATATATTCTCTCTCTATTTTTAATATAGATATACATATTCTCTAGATAAATTATATGGTATGCAGATGTGCATATATGGGTAAGTATAAATACATATATTTACAAATTGGTGAAATAGCCTGGTATAAAGTAGGTAGACAATAAATTTTTTTTAATATTGTTAAGTAAAGTGTACACATAAACATTTCTTTGATACTAAAATTGCCCTTGATTACATTTTCTATAAAAAAATTAGTAAAGAAAGGATATTTGGCTTATTTTGAAAGTGATCTCAGCCAATTCCCAGAGAATAGCTAGAAGGGTTCAACTTCATTTTAGAGGTAAGGAAAAAGATGATGCTTGGATAACTTGTCCAAGGTCACAAGCCTATTGTGAAGTAGAGTTGAGATCAGTATCCAGATGGTCTAAGGTAGCTTCATGCTCCCTTTGATTATACCATGCTGCCTCTCAATTTTACAAGTTCAGGATCCCAGAGGGTTTCTATTTGCTCATTTGTTTTGTTTCTTTTTGCAGTCACTATCATAGGATTTGGGGCCATGGCAACAGCTGCTACACTGATGTGCCTTGCTTGCCAGTTCTCTGGGATGGCTGGCCATGTAAATGATGGTTGATTATCCTTTTGGCACAATTTTGTGCTTCTAACATCTCTGCCATATGGTCGTGTTTTCCCATTGGAAAATCTGACTAGTTTGTAAACTTTTTTCCTCAAGAGCAGAGACCATGACTCCTACTTCTTTGAAAATTTATTTTGGGCTGGGTATAGTACACACAAGAGCAAGAGCTTGATAAACAAAATGGGGATTTGGCCCTTCCCCTTCTCTTTCTGTCTAGCTGGGACATAATAATTGCTTTAATAGCTTAAAGCAATGCAAATATATTATCTGACAGCTCTGTAGGTCAGAAGTCTGAAATGGGTCATCGCAGGCTAAAACGAAGGGACCAGCATGACTACATTCCTCTCTGGAGGCTCTAGAAGAGAATCCTTTTCTTTCCTTACCAGCTTCTAGAGGCTGCCCGTCATCTTTTATTCTTCCATCTTCAAGCCAGCAATGGAAGATTGAGTCTTTATAGATCACATCACTCTGATGCTCTGTTTCCATCATCTGTCTTCCATTCTCACTCAGACTCTTGCCTTTCTTACTTACAAAGGACCCTCGTAATTACATTGGTTGACCTGTAAAACTCAGGATACTCTCCTTATTTCAACCTCAGCTGGATAACAACCTTAACTCCATCTGTAACCTTAACTCACCTTATCCATGTAGCAAACCATATTCACAAGTGCTGGGGATTAGTGTGTGGACATCTTTGAAGGTCTGTTCCATGTACCACAGTTCCTTTTTATCACATGGCCATTATTTCTTTACATGTGTCTTTATTATCCAATTTGTGAACTTTTTGAACATAATGTTCTAGCCTACCCATTTTTATATACATCAATCCTAAAATGGTTCTTACAGTGCAGAAGAGGTCAAATACATATTTGATGAAAATGTGGAAGCATGAAGAAATATGCTGCTTAAAATTGTCCTACCTAGAAACAGAAATATACATCTACATGAGTACATGTGAACATTGTTTTATTCATTCAACAAACATTTTGGGTTGTTACCATATACTGAGAGCTATTCTAGGCACTCTGAGCAGAAGCAACAGAAATCCTTGAATTTAGATTCTACCAGCTGGTGAAAGTCAACAGATAATAAATAGAAGATGATAGTACATTTATGCCATGTAAGAAGGTAATGGATGATGTTGGAGTATGAGAAAAATGAATGTATATGTCCACACAAAAACATATATTAATGTTCATTACATCATTGTGATAGCTAGTAAGTGGAAACAACCCAAATTCCATCAATTGGTGAATGGATTTTAAAAAAATGTATAGGGATGCCTGGGTGGCTCAGTTGGCTAAGCATCTGACTCTTGATTTGGGCTCAGGTCATGATCTCAGGGTGGTAAGATCAAGCCCCATGTCAGGCTCTGCACTGAGCGTGGAGCCTGCTTGAGATTCTCTTTCTCCTTCTCCCACTGCCCCTCCTCCCACTCTCTCTCACCCACATGCAAAAGGGCAAAAAATTAAAAAAAAATTAATATAGTGTATAGGGCTGGACTTGGGAATAGTTAATCTGTAAATATACTAAAATTCTGAATTATAAACTATAATGGAAAAATTTTATGGTTTTTCATTACATCTCAATAAACCTGTTAATTAAAACAACAAAAAAGAAATGTGGAAAGGTAATGGTGATCTGGAGGGTCACCTGGGTGCAGCTGTAATTTTCATTAAGGTGTTCAGCATGATTGGGTCTCTCTAAGAAGGAGATATTTGGTCAAAGACTATATGGAAGTGATCAAAGTGCAGATGTGTGGGGGACATGGGTTCAAGCCTGAAACAAAACCTTGCAAACCAGTGAAATGTCTCTGATGCAGGAGGATAGATGGTATGTTGCATAAATAGCAACAGAGCACTTGTGAGAGAAACTGAATGAGTTGAGCTGGTGAAAAGAAGTTAGAGAGATAAAGGATGGCACACAGAATGGACAAGGCTTTCTAGGCCACTGTACAGAATCTGATTTCATCTTGAGTGAAATGAGAGAAAATGGAAGATTTTGAGCATAAGGGTGAGATATATTCACTTACAGTTTTAAATGATCCTCATGGCTACTTTTGTAGGTAATTATTGCAGGAGGACAAGGTGGACACAGTTGAAGCAGATTGCTCAGGAAGGAGGCTCCGTTAGTGATCTTATTAAGAGAAACTATGGGCTAGAACCAGAGGAGTAGGAGTACATGTGGTCACATGTGTTCTGAATTTGTGTGTGTGTGTGTGTGTGTGTGTGTGTGTGTGTGTGTGCACGCGCACATGTATTGTCATGGTAAGGAAGAATTTTCCCTTAGATTTATAAAAATAATATGATACCATTTTTTAGTCTAAAAAGCTGGAAAAAAAATTTGCCAGTCTGCTCTAGACTTTCAGACACCCTAGTTATCTGTCACTGGGCAATTACCTTACTTTGAGCTGCTCTGCTTCTATAAAGCAGTAGAGGTGCACACTTACAGAATCTTTACAATGATAAAGAAATAAAATGGATCTGAAGACATAAAATTTTACCAACCTCCATAAAATGTAATTTAGTTTAGCTAGTAGATCAACCAAACAATGAATTAGGTTATTAGGACTATATTAAGAAAAAACAGAATACATCAAAGACTTTTAAATCTAAAATAGTAATTATCTATACTCTAGTGGGAGAAAATAAAGTAATATTTGGCTTCCTCTTTTTTTTTAATATTTTACTTATTTATTTGATAAAGAGCACAAACAGGGAGAGCAGCAGGCAGAGGGAGAGGGAGAAGCAGGCTCCCATTGTTGTAAGTCTCAATCCCAGGGCCCTGGGATCATGACCTAAGCCAAAGGCAGATGCTAAACAACTGAGCCACCCAAGTGCCCTGTTGGTTTTCAATTAAAATAATTGTTCAAATTTATATCTTAAAATTATTTACAACTTCCAAAATTTCATTTATTTCATTAATTTCTATGGAGAAAATTTAGAGAAAGATTAGTAGATATCTAATATCTGAGATATCTAAGATATCTCAGAAAAAATCTAAATTACTTGTTAGAATTTTTGAAAAATTTATTTTCAAACATTATACATAAATGTTATTTTTAATGAAAAGTGCATTATTGGGAGCATATGAAAAAATTCTTTGAATCAGCCTGTTAATGTTCTGAAATAAAAAAAGGACTTTTTACATTACTTGTGAGTTTTATAGATATGTATACACATGTGATACATCAAAATGGAAGTATTCAAACTTTTAAATTATTGTATATGAGTTACTAGCACACACAAAATCTTCTATTTCAGACTTAACAGTAGAGAACAAAAAAATCAGAGAAAAAAAATGGGAATATATCAATAATCTAGCATATTACTATTATCTTTGATCCCAATTATTAACTTTCCTCAACCATATAATATTTTCTATGATCTATGGGTAGCACATACTCAATGAAAATTTGTCCAAATTGGGGCGCCTGAGTGGCTCAGTGGGTTAAACCTCAGCCTTCGGCTCAGGTCATGATCTCAGGGTGCTGGGATTGAGCCCGTCAGGCTCTCTGCTCAGTGGGGAGCCTGCTTCTCCCTCTCTCTCTGCCTGCTGCTCTGCCTACTGTGATCTCTCTTTCTCCAAATAAATAAAGAAATTTAAAAAAGAAGAAGAAGAAAGAAAATTTGTCCAAATAAAATATTGAAAATATCATAGCCTTTCAAAAAAAATTTTAAAGGCAAATTGTTTACCTTGATCACATTTGTAAATTCATTTTCAGATCCTACAGTGTTTTAATTCAAGGGTAGAGGTTTTGTGATGACGATTTAAATTTAGAGTTAAATTTAATCCAACAGGCTAGAATGATACTTGCTATTTGGTAGTTTGTAAATATGTAAGTATGAACAATAGCTCAGGATCGTTTTCAGTTACACTGGAGATTTGTAACATTGTATTTGGATTTAATAACGATAGTAACCCTACATGGAAGTGACTGCTTTTGAGTTGAATTTATTTATAATGTCTACTAGGCTATATTAAATTACATTATAAAAAAGGGTTAATGAATTCATCAGTAAGAAAAAGTATTTTTTCCTTATTTCTCTTTCCTCCTATAATGTGACTGGACATGCAGTACTGATGGCCAAATCAACTAGGTGAACAATATAATAGAACCTAATTCACTGTGTGAATATAAAGTTGGAAAACTATTTAGAAAGAAAAATCTATTCTTCTGTCCCACATTGTGGAAGAAACTTAGTTTATGGTAGTATATCATTTTAATTTTCTGTTAAGTTGCCACTATACAGTAAGGCAAAGAAATGGAAAAGTCTGATGGCAATATTCCTCAAATAAGTCATCAAACAGATGTAATCAAGAACAGAAGCCAGTTTAGCTGTCTGGTGTCATAAAAAAACCCAGGAATCTGGATTATTGTCATAGAAAGCCATTTCATATAGAAGTGTTCTACTGTGCACCCAGAACAAAGTAAAATATATTGTCTAACTTCAAATCATTTTTTTTTTACTTTATTTAAGCTTTATTTAAACATATGATGTAACCCCACCACCCTCACCCAACCCCTCTTCCCCCCACCCCCCTCAGTTTGTTTTATGACATTAAGAGTCTCTTTTGGTTTTTCTCCCTCCCGATCCCATCTTCTTTCATTTTTACTTTTCCTACCACCTTAACTCCCACCCCCGTTGCATCTCCACTTCCTCATATCAGGGAGATCATGTGGTAGTTGTCTTTCTCCAGTTGACTTATTACGCTAAGCATAATACGCTCTAGTTCCATCCATGTCATCGCAAATGGTAAGATTTCATTTCTTTTGATGGCTGCATAGTATTCCATCGTATATATATACCACATCTTCTTTATCCATTCATCTGTTGATGGGCATCTAGGTTCTTTCCATAACTTGGCTATTGTGGACATTGCTGCTATAAACATTCGGGTACACGTGCCCCTTTGGATCACTACGTTTGTATCTTTAGGATAGATACCCAGTAGTGCAATTGCTGGGTCATAAGGTAGCTCTATTTTCAATTTTTTGAGGAACCTCCATACTGTTTTCCAGAGTGGTTGCACCAGCTTGCATTCCCACCAACAGTGTAGCAGGGTTCCCCTTTCTCCGCATCCTCGCCAGCATCTGTCATTTCGTGACTTGTTCATTTTAGCCATTCTGACTGGTGTGAGGTGGTATCTCATTGTGGTTTTGATTTGTATTTCCCTGATGCCCAGTGATATGGAGCACTTTTTCATGTGTCTGTTGGCCATCTGGATGTCTTCTTTGCAGAAATGTCTGTTCATGTCCTCTGCCCATTTCTTGATTGGATTATTTGTTCTTTGGGTGTTGAGTTTGCTAAGCTCTTTGTAGATTTTAGATACTAGCCCTTTATCTGATATGTCATTTGCAAATATCTTTTCCCACTCTGTCAGTTGTCTTTTGGTTTTGTTGACTGTTTCCTTTGCTGTGCAAAAGCTTTTGATCTTGATGAAGTCCCAATAGTTCATTTTTTCCCTTGCTTCCCTTGCCCTTGGCGTTGTTCCTAGGAAGAAGTTGCTGCGGCTGAGGTCGAAGAGGTTGCTGCCTGTGTTCTCCTCAAGGATTTTGATGGATTCCTTTCTCACGTTGAGATCCTTCATCCATTTTGAGTCTATTTTCGTGTGTGGTGTAAGGAAATGGTCCAATTTCATTTTTCTGCATGTGGCTGTCCAATTTTCCCAACACCATTTGTTGAAGAGGCTATCCTTTTTCCATTGGATGTTCTTTCCTGCTTTGTCGAAGATTAGTTGACCATAGAGTTGAGGGTCTATTTCTGGGCTCTCTATTCTGTTCCATTGATCTATGTGTCTGTTTTTGTGCCAGTACCATACTGTCTTAATGATGACAGCTTTGTAGTAGAGCTTGAAGTCTGGAATTGTGATGCCACCAACTTTGGTTTTCTTTTTCAATATTCCTTTGGCTATTCGAGGTCTTTTCTGGTTCCATATAAATTTTAGGATTATTTGTTCCATTTCTTTGAAAAAATTGGATGGAATTTTGATAGGTATTGCATTAAATGTGTAGATAGCTTTAGGTAGCATAGACATTTTCACGATATTAATTCTTCCAATCCATGAGCATGGAACATTTTTCCATGTCTTTGTGTCTTCCTCAATTTCTTTCATGAGTACTTTATAGTTCTCTGAGTATAGATACTTTGCCTCTTTCGTTAGGTTTATTCCTAGGTATCTTATGGTTTTGGGTGTAATTGTAAATGGGATTGACTCCTTAATTTCTCTTTCTTCTGTCTTGTTGTTGGTGTAAAGAAATGCAACTGATTTCTGTGCATTGGTTTTATATCCTGACACTTTACTGAATTCCTGTACAAGCTCTAGCAGTTTTGGAGTGGAGCCTTTTGGGTTTTCCACATATAGTATCATATCATCTGCAAAGAGCGATAGTTTGACTTCTTCTTTGCCAATTTGGATGCCTTTAATTTCTTTTTGTTGTCTGATTGCTGAGGCTAGGACTTCTAGTACTATGTTGAATAGCAGTGGTGATAGTGGACATCCCTGCCGTGTTCCTGACCTTAACGGAAAAGCTCTCAGTTTTTCTCCATTGAGAATGATACTTGCCGTGGGTTTTTCATAGATGGCTTTGATAATATTGAGGTATGTGCCTTCTATCCCTACACTTTGAAGAGTTTTGATTAGGAAGGGATGTTGCACTTTATCAAATGCTTTTTCAGCATCTATTGAGAGTATCATATGGTTCTTGTTTTTTCTTTTGTTAATGTACTGTATCACATTGATTGATTTGCGGATGTTGAACCAACCCTGCTGCCCTGGAATAAATCCCACTTGGTCGTGGTGAATAATCCTTTTAATGTACTGTTGGATCCTATTGGCTAGTATTTTGGTGAGAATTTTCGCATCTATGTTCATCAAGGATATTGGTCTGTAATTCTCTTTTTTGATGGGATCCTTGTCTGGTTTGGGGATCAAGGTGATGCTGGCCTCATAAAATGAGTTTGGAAGTTTTCCTTCCATTTCTATTTTTTGGAACAGTTTCAGGAGAATAGGAATTAATTCTTCTTTAAATGTTTGGTAGAATTCCCCTGGGAAGCCATCTGGCCCTGGGCTTTTGTTTGTTGGGAGATTTTTGATGACTGTTTCAATCTCCTTACTGGTTATGGGCCTATTCAGGTTTTCTATTTCTTCCTGGTTCAGTTTTGGCAGTTTATATGTCTCTAGGAAAGCATCCATTTCTTCCAGATTGTCGAATTTGTTGGCATAGAGTTGTTCATAATATGTTCTTATGATTGTTTGTATTTCTTTGGTGTTGGTTGTGATCTCTCCTCTTTCATTCATGATTTTATTTATTTGGGTCCTTTCTCTTTTCTTTTGGATAAGTCTGGCCAGGGGTTTATCAATCTTATTAATTCTTTCAAAGAACCAGCTCCTAGTTTCATTGATTTGTTCTATTGTTTTTTTGGTTTCTATTTCATTGATTTCTGCTTTGATCTTTATTATTTCTCTTCTCCTGCTGGGTTTAGGCTTTCTTTGTTGTTCTCTCTCGAGTTCCTTGAGGTGTAGGGTTAGGTTGTGTATTTGAGACCTTTCCTGTTTCTTGAGATAGGCTTGTATCGCTATATATTTTCCTCTCAGGACTGCCTTTGCTGTGTCCCACAGATTTTGGACCGTTGTGTTTTCATTATCATTTGTTTCCATGGTTTTTTTCAATTCTTCTTTAATTTCCTGGTTGACCCATTCATTTTTTAGAAGGATGCTGTTGAGTCTCCATGTATTTGTGCTCTTTCCACATTTCCTTTTGTGATTGAGTTCTAGCTTCAGAGCATTGTGGTCTGAAAATATGCAGGGAATGATCCCAATCTTTTGATACCTGTTGAGACCTGATTTATGACCCAGGATGTGATCTATTCTGGAGAATGTTCCATGGGCACTAGAGAAGAATGTGTATTCTGTTGCTTTAGGGTAGAATGTTCTGAATATATCTGTGATGTCCATCTCGTCCAGTGTGTCATTTAAGACCTTTATTTCCTTGTTGATCTTTTGCTTGGATGATCTGTCCATTTCAGTGAGGGGTGTATTAAAGTCTCCAACTATTATTGTATTCTTGTCAATGTGTTTCTTTGATTTTGTTATTAATTGGTTTATATAGTTGGCTGCTCCCATGTTAGGGGCATAGATATTTAAAATTGTTAGATCTTCTTGTTGGACAGACCCTTTGAGTATGATGTAGTGTCCTTCCTCATCTCTTATTATAGTCTTTGGCTTAAACTCTAATTGATCTGATATAAGGATTGCCACCCCAGCTTTCTTCTGATGTCCATTAGCATGGTAAATTGTTTTCCACCCCCTCACTTTCAATCTGGAGGTGTCTTCAGGTCTAAGATGAGTTTCTTGTAGGCAGCATATGGATGGGTTTTGTTTTTTTATCCATTCTGAAACCCTGTGTCTTTTGATTGGGGCATTTAGCCCATTTACGTTCAGGGTAACTATTGAGAGATATGAGTTTAGTGCCATTGTATTGCCTGTATGGTGATTGTTACTGTATAATGTCTCTGTTCCTTTCTGGGAATACTTTTAGGGTCTCTCTTTGCTTAGAGGACCCCTTTCAATATTTCCTGTAGAGCTGGTTTGGTGTTTACAAACTCTTTCAGTTTTTGTTTGTCCTGGAAGCTTTTAATCTCTCCTTCTATTTTCAATGATAACCTAGCTGGATAAAGTATTCTTGGCTGCATGTTTTTCTCGTTTAGTGCTCTGAATATATCATGCCAGTTCTTTCTGGCCTGCCAGGTCTCTGTGGATAAGTCTCCTGCCAATCTAATATTTTTACCATTGTACGTTACAGACTTCTTGTCCCGTGCTGCTTTCAGGATTTTCTCTTTGTCGCTAAGACTTGTAAATTTTACTATTAGATGGCGGGGTGTGGGTCGATTCCTATTGAGTTTGAGAGGTATTCTCTGGGCTTCCTGGATTTTGATGCTTGTTCCCCTTGCTATATTAGGGAAATTCTCTACAATAATCCTCTCCAGTATACCTTCTGCTCCTATTTCTCTTTCTTCTTCTTCTGGAATCCCAATTATTCTAATGTTGTTTCGTCTTATGGCATCACTTATCTCTCGAATTCTCCCCTCGTGGTCCAGTAGTTGATTGTCTCTCTTTTGGTCTGCTTCATTATTCCCTGCCATTTGGTCTTCTATATCACTAATTCTGTCTTCTGCCTCATTTATCCTAGCAGTAAGAGCCTCCATTTTTGATTGCACCTCATTAATAGCTTTTTTTATTTCCACTTGATTAGACTTTATTTCTTTTATTTCTCCAGAAAGGGTTTTTATTTCTCCTGACAGGGTTTCTCTAATATCTTCCATGCCTTTTTCGAGCCCGGCTAGAACCTTGAGAATCGTCATCCTGAATTCCAGATCTGACATATTACCAATGTCTGTATTGATTATGTCCCTAGCCTTCGGTCCTGTCTCCTGCTCTTTTTTTTGTGGTGAGTTTTTCCGCCTTGTCATTTTGTCTAGATAGGAATCCGCTGTTCTCCTTGTTAAGTGAACTTGGTCTTGGCTGTATTTCTTTGGTCTTCTGGGGGAGGGGCCTGTTGTAGTGGTTCTCAGGTGTCTTTGCCCGAGGCGGAGTTGCACCGCCCTTACCAGGGGCCGGGCTAAGTAATCCTCTCAGGTTTGCTTTCAGGAGCTTTTGTTCCCTTAACGCGCTTTCTGTAGAGTTCTGGAGGACGGGAATGACAATGGCGGCCTCCCAATCTCCGGTTCAGAGGAGCCGAGGGCTAGGGGCCCCAGTCTTCAGCGCGCCTTCAGGGAAAAGCGTTTAATCCCTCCAGACTCCCTCGCCCACGTTTGCGCCGGAGAGTGCGCGCGCGCGTCGGCCCGCAGACACTGCGAGCCAGCAGACACCGCCGGCCCGCGAAAAGCGTTTAATCCCTCCAGACTCCCTCGCCCACGTTTGCGCCGGAGAGTGCGCGCGCGCGTCCGCTCGCAGACACCGCGCGCCAGCAGACAACGCAGGCCCGCAGACCCCGCTCAGAGAAAATCGTGCCTAAGCAGTCCCGTCTCACTGGCTTCTGGGAGTGCTCCGAGCTCACCCAGCCTGTGATCAAGCGTCTCTGTCTCTGGCAGAGTCCCACCTGGAGTCTCCGGAGCCCGTAGATCCCTGAGCTCTCCCGGGTCGGAGTCTCCCCGGATCTTGTGGGGACGCCTCGCACAGAGCACCGGCCAGTGCCACAGAGCACCGGTCCGTGTCACAGACCACTAGGAAATCTCGGCTCTGTCTCCGCAGCCGACTTCCCCGCTCTAATACCTGTGAGCTCTGCGACACTCAGACACCCCCGATCCTTCTGTGACCCCGCGGGACCTGAGTCCACGTTGTCCCCGTGAGGTCTTCACCCCAGTTTAGCCTCTGGAGTGATGTCCCTCCATGGAGCCGACTTTTAGAAGTTCTGATTTTGTGCTCCGCCGCTTGCCGGGAGCCGGCCCCTCCCCCTGGGGTCTATCTTCCCGTCGTGTTGGATTCACTTCTCCGCTGGTCCTACCTTTCAGAAAGTGGTCGATTTTCTGTTCCTAGAATTGTTGTCTTTCTTCTCTTCGATCTCCTGTTGGATTTGTAGGTGTTCGGAATGGTTTGATAGGCTATCTAGCTGATCTCCTGCTGGCTGATGTCGTCTCAGCCTCCTACTTCTCCGCCATCTTGACTCCCTCCCACTTCAAATCATTTTTATTGATCAGGTGTGTAGGGAGCTGCAATAAATATGCCAAAAATTCAATGTTTTAACACGAAACAAACAATATGGTGATGTGCTGTGGCCATTCCACTGGATTTCCTGGGCGTTTCCATTAACTAGTGATTCCAGAGCCTGCATCTTCTTAGCTCCTGGCTCCATCATCTCCTTCGTTTTTGGAGTCCTCTGCTGGATTTTCTGCATTCAGACAGCCAGTGGGAACAAGACAGCATGGAGGAGCTGAGGAACTTTTAAATATATATCACTTCGGCTCACATTCCACTGATGAGAGTTCAGTCACCAGGGCTCTTATAACTGGAAGAAAGGCTAGGGAATTAAGTCTAGCTCTGTATCCAGTGTCAAAGATGTGGTGAGCTTATTGGTGCCTCTGCTACATGGTTTAATTCTCTACAGTGAGAAGAAAAGGCAACAAACAAGGTATGAATTTAGGAATACAGATCTTCTGGATTTACAATGGGGTTACCTCCCCAATAAACCCATCATAAATTGAAAGTATTAAGTCAAAATATCTTAAATCAATATCATAAGTCAAAAATGAATTTAATACACCTAACCTACCAAACATTATAGCTATCCCAAACATTATAGCCTAGGCTTGCCCCCCATAAATGTGTACAGAATGCATACTTTAGCCCCCAGTTGGGCAAAACCACCTAACACAGTCTATTTTATAATCAACTGTCAAATATCCTATGCAATTTATTGAACACTGTTAAAAATAAAAAGCAGAATAGTTATAAGTGTATTGTTGTTTACCCTGGTGATCTCATGGCTGGTTACAAGCTGAGGCTCGCTGCCATTCCCAGCATCAGGAGAGAGGATCATACGATGTATCACTAGCCTGGGAAAATATCAAAATTCAAAGTTAGAAATATGATTTCTAGTGAATGCATGTTACTTTTGCACCATCGTAAAGTCAAAAATCCTAAGTTGAACCGTCATGAGTCAGGGACCTTCTGTAAAAAAGATTATGATGTTGGGTGCCTGGGTGGCTCAGTGGGTTAAGCCTCTGCCCTCAGCTCAGGTCATGATCTCAGGGTCCTGGGATCAAACTCTGCTTTGGGCTCTCTGCTCAGGAGGGAGCCTGCTTCCCCTGTCTCTCTCTGCCTGCCTCTCTGCCTACTTGTGATCTCTCTCTGTGTGTCAAATAAATAAATACAATTTTTAACAAAGTTCCCCATTGATTCATAGGCAAATTAAACTTTGAGAGGCACTGCTCTATAAAATGTGTCTCACTTGAAAAATTTACGTATACCGTAGTATTAAAAAAAACAAGTTTGAGAATTTGTGCTGCAAAGAAACTTGCTAACTTTCATTATTATTGTTAATAATCTGAATATTCCAATTGAACTTGGTTGTGATCACTTCATAACAAAACACTCATCAATATCCCATAGGAAGCTAGTTTTTTATGAAACTCAGATAGGTACATGGACTTAAATGCACAAAATGGGGGCGCCTGGCTGGCTCAG
The DNA here is from genome assembly GCA_003697995.1 of Taxidea taxus jeffersonii. Classification (NCBI taxonomy): domain Eukaryota; kingdom Metazoa; phylum Chordata; class Mammalia; order Carnivora; family Mustelidae; genus Taxidea; species Taxidea taxus. Next base: position 94,414 of record ML111117.1, read on the forward strand.
TGGATTAACCCTCTGCCTTCTGCTCAGGTCATGATCTCTGAGTCCTGGTGTCAAGCCCCACATCACGCTCTCTGCTCAAACCCCTGCCTCACTCTCTGCCTACTTCTGATCTCTCTCTGTCAACTAAATAAATAACATCTTTAAAAAATGAACAAAATGGGGAAGAACTAAACTCAGAAATTTAGGTGTTAATTTTTGCCTGGTGTCTCTACCATAAGCCCCCTCTGAATTGGAAGATTCATTCCTATATTCCCAGTTAGGAAGCCTGATTCTGATGTGAAGAATTTTAGTTTTCCATTCATTCATTCATTCATTCATTCTGCATACTATTTTTCAGACATTTACTAAGGTCTGTGAAACCAAGAATGATCCAAGATTTCAGCAGAGGAGGAGGACAAATAAAATAGGATGTAAACATAAAAAAATTTACAAGGGGTAGATACATCCATTTGAATAGACTATAAGTGAATTTGCCTTAAAATGAACCCTAGTTTGTTGCAAACTTTGCAAACTCTATCAAAACATTGTAATGTTAGAATTGGCCTATTGGGGACGCCTGGGTGGCTCAGTTGGTTGGGCGGCTGCCTTCGGCTCAGGTCATGATCCCAGCGTCCTGGGATCGAGTCCCACATTGGGCTCCTTGCTCCGCAGGGAGTCTGCTTCTCCCTCTGCCTCTGCCTGCCTCTCTGTCTGCCTGTGCTCGCTCTCTCTCTCTAACTAATAAATAAATAAAATCTTAAAAAAAAAAAAATTGGCCTATTGAAAACTGAGGTCCTCACTGATACACTACATTAGGTCTGAGTTCTATTATATTCAAAACACCCCACTTTCTCCTTTGTTACAAAAGGCTGATAAAAAAGAAAGAGTAGGGGCACCTAGATGGCTGAGTGGGTGAAGCATCTGCCTTTGGCTCAGGTCATGATCCCAGTGTCCTGGGATAGACACTTGCATCTGGCTCCCTGCTCAGTGGGGAGTCTGCTTCTCCCTCTCCCTCTGCCCACCCCCATGGTCTTTCTCTGTCAAATATATAAATAAATAAATAAATAATAAAAGTTTTTAAAAAGAGAGAATTAGCCTGCACTGATAGTTTCCATTATATTTCTTCCACTAAAATTTTAATCATTATTTCTCTCCTCTCCTACCCTTTTGCCTATATAGTAGCTTCCCATTCCTTTTTTAATTTTTTAATTAACATATGTATTATTTGTTTCAGGGATATATGTCTGTGATACATCAGTCTTACACAATCCATAGCACTCACCATAACACCTCCCCAATGTCCATTACACGGCCACCCCGTCCCTCCTACCCCCCTTTCCTCCAGCAATCCTCAGTTTGTTTCCTGAGATTAAGAGTCTCTTTTGGTTTGTCTCCCTCTCTGGTTTCATCTTGTTTCATTTTTCCCCTCCCTTCCCCAATGATCCTCTGTCTTGTTTCTCAAATTCCTCATATCATTGAGATCATATGATAATTGTCTTTCTTTGATTGATTTATTTTGCTTAGCATAATATCCTCGTTTCATCCACATTGTTGCAAATGGCAAGATTTTGTGTTTTTGATGGATGCATAATATTCCATTGTGTATATGTATATATGTATATACCTACCTATAGGTAGATAGATGATAGATATACCACATCTTTATCCATTCATCTGTTGATGGATATCAAGGCTCTTTCCATGTATCTTAAACTTATCAGTATTTCATTATGTTGGTACCATTGCAAATAGTATTTGATGCTTTTGTAAATGGCATCAACTTTTCTTTTTCTATTTCAACTTCATCATGACAATTGCTCACCATATATAAGTAATACTGATTTTTGAAATGTTGACCTTGCATCCTGAAGGGGTAAGTACATATTTTAGTTCTTATAAGTTTTTTGTAGTTTCATTGACAGTTCTGCATAAACAATGTTACCAACTATAAATCTAAAAAGGTTTTATTTTTTCCTGAATTTGTATACATTTTGTCTATTATTACAATGCTAGAACCTCCTGTAAATTGTAAAGAGAAAAAGTTTGCCACTTTAAACCAAAGTTTGTTCATTTATTTATACTATGTGCTCTACTTCTTTTTTCTTCTTTTGTGCTTAATTAGCTTTTTTTGCCATTAATTAATATTTATTTTCTCTTACTTCTGGGACTCCAATTATGTTTATTTTAATCCCACTGATATTGGCTCACAGGTCATTGATACTCAGTTTAATTTTTTGCAGTCTGTATTTCACTTTAAATAATTTCTCCTGCTGTATATTCAAGTTCACTAATCTTTCTTGTGCTATTTCTAGTCAGTTGTTAAATCTCACTTGGCATATTTTTTATCTTAAATATGTATTGTACATCTCTAGATATTCTGTTTGGGTCCGTTTTAATAATTCCACCTAACTCCTCACTGTGTTCACATTTTATTAATCATTTAGAATATGCTTGTGTAGTATAATTTTAATATCCATATTTCATAGTTGTATAATTGCTAGAGGGAGTTGAATGATTCCCAGATATGTGTAAGTGCTGAAATTAATTCAACTTGTAGCTCTTCTGTAACTGTTACTTCCTTGACATTTTTTTTTCTTATCCAACTTTTGTCCTTTCTGACACACATGTATATTGATTTTCAATCAAGGATTCCTCTCTAAAATAGTCTATTTGTCTTGTTCTCCCTGACCTATCTATTTACCCTTATCTTAATTAGTCTTCTGGACTCTGCTTGGCTTCCCCCTGTTTTGCTGAAGCTGAAAAATGCTTCCAGGCAGTAAACTAAAGAAACTGTATGGTTTACTTCATTTGTTGATTTCCCTTTGAGATTGTTGTTTTGCACTGGCTGTTGTCCAGTATCCCAAAACACTTGTTTCATATACTTTGTTCAATTTTCTGTTTGTTATAAAAGGAGGGTACTTATCATTACAGATTATATTTCATGAATAGAAATGGAAATTCCTTCTCACTTTATTTTAAATGCAAAAAATTGGTAAGATGAAATTGGTGTATACTTTACCAATATATTTCTAAATCATATGACACATATTAAATGCATCTGATAAAACCAAATAATATACCATAATATGTTTAAAATATTGAAATAGACATATAATGGAGCAAAACACTCTGAATTATCAGAAATAATTGTAAATGTTCTTGATACTAACCCTACTAACCCTATTTCTACTGCTAACCATTGGCTAGATTTTATTTTTGAATATTGAATACTGTGGTTCTTTTTTGAAGTGTACCTGTCTATGGGAAGATTATAATGTTTAACCCTGAATAACTCAACATCATCTGTGAGATGGAGATAGCTAGGGGAATGTGGGCAGAGATGCCATGTGCTGTTTCTGGTTAAGGGCTTTGTCACATTCTATTCCTTCTCTCCATTCACCAGCTTATTCCATGTAGGAGTTGCTTTGTTATATGGGATCCCAACTAAAGATGATATGGAATAGACTACAGCTAACCCAAGAGGAGTGTGTAACTCAAAGAAGAAATAAACTTTAGTTGTTTTGCACCACTCACATTTTGTGACCCTTAGTTACTTCAACATAAGTTAGCCTATTGTAACTGATGAATAATGCAGTTTTGTGAACCTAATAAGATCTTAATCTCAAATTCATCAATTATAAATTTTAAATAATACCTACAGTATATTACATAAAATATTATTGTGATAATTTAGTTCATGTATAAATTCAAGAACAATTGCTAATTAAGGACAGTGCATAAATATAAAGAACTCATCCTAAGCCATATTTAGTTCTTAAATATACCATTTTAATCTATGCTGTTATCTTTATGAGAATATAAGTTTAACTTTAAAAAACCTTGCTCTTTAATGGACTATAATTTCTGCCTAGTAAGTGCCTTAAATTTTTAAAGCAATCTTTTCTTTCGAAATTTTAGCTCCAAATACCTATCATCTGTCAACCATAAAATACACTGAATGATTAAGTATTCATTATATACTTTTTATTTGTCTGCTTTATTTACTGAAATTTTCTGTGCCACTTCAAAACTGTAAACCCTATTAAAAAAAAAGATTGTTCTGTTCTTTGATGTTTTATTCTCTAGCAATCTTATACTGTAAAATAAATTCAAATTTAATTATTCCCTGAAAAGATATAAAATTTAATTCACCTTAACCCTCCAGTACATTTTGTAGCTCATACAAACCTTTTGCTTCTCTTTTTAAAAATATTTTTTTCTTATGCTTTTGATCCCAATCTCCTTTAGAGAGATAGCAATGATCCTTCTAGGTAAATTACTATATTCCAAAGTCACATTTTCTAGCTATAATACAAAGATTCCCTTAAGTAACAGAAACCACTAACATGACTTTTTTGACAAGAGAGATAAATACAAAGTGTTGGTAAGACATTTATTTCATCGTCCCAGTTCCTTATTTTGATCTCCGGTATCTTTTATCATACCATCATACACATGTCAGTTCTTTACATATTCTTGGAGCTTTAAAGAAAAGGAAGACGTTTTTCACTTCATGTTTAAATCTATTCAAGGTTTATTTAGGCATTCTTTTGTGTTCTATCTAATAATACTTTCTGAAATAAAAGGGGCTTATGCTGAAACAGTGTTATGGACTGAACATAAGAAAACACTTTTACGGGCACCTGGATGGCTCAGTCACTCAGTCAGCTAAACATCTGCCTTCGGCTCAGGTCAAGATCCCAGGGTTCTGGAATCGAGTCCCGCATCGGTTTCCTTGCTTAGTGAGGAGTCTGCTTCTCCCTCTGCCTGTAGCTCCCCTTGCTTGTGCTCTCTTTCTCTCTGACAAATAAATGAAATAAAAAAAAAAAAAAGCCAACACTTTTAGAACTATGTTCTTTGGGTTAATATCTTGTACAACCTCTTAAATAGACATATTTACTATAAGACATTTTAGAAGATTCAGCATACCACCAGGCTTCCTGATTCCCCAGATAGGAAGTTCAGTATGTAGTCGTTTCTGAAATCATTTAACTATGGTAGAAATCTTGCAGAATGTCACTTTCTGTATCTTCTTTTACAAACAAAGGGATAGAGCAATGAAATCTGTTTCTTAAAGAAGATAGCACTGGTTTACCATCGAACAAACTAGGTTCTTTCTCACCTGGGAGGACCATCCTCTTTAACAGAGATTGTTACCTCAGAAGTGAAGTGTGATGAGACCTGACATTTGAAGATCCAGTAAGATTTGTAAAATATTCACTGTCTGAACTCTAACAAACCACTCAAAAGTGATATCCCTGCAGTTTGCTCCGAATTAAGCTGTTTCATCCGCTCTTGTCCCACAATGAAAAAGAAATCACTCCACTTGCTTCAAAAAGTATTTACCTGCAATAGCGGTGCTTAGTTCATTTTTCAGAAAAGAGTCATGTTTTCTTAAATCTGCATTTGAAAATCTACCATCATGCCAAAGTCTGTCTTTTCAATGGTTAAGTGCAGGTTTCTTTCTGTATGCAAACCTGGCATTCTAGGATTTTCCTCTTATTATTCACATCAGATAAACAAAAATCCCATCAATATATAACTTTTGCCTAAAATATCTCTGGCTTATCGAGCAATTGAGATAAATGAGTTTCATTCTCTGTCTTCTGAGTCAGGTGGGTGAACATTTATAATACTGTTCTTCCTTTCAGACACTATTTATTAAGGGGGCACACCCAAATCAGAAAAAAAAGTCATAATAAAAAGTTTTTCTGACTATTTCTTTTATCTTTTCCTTGGTTTATGTTATAAGCCAATGTAATAATACTGGTTTTAACTTTGGGAATTGAAGGTGTCTGATATAAAATATTTATTTGTTATCTTTTCTGCCTTGAAAAAGCCAACATTTAATAGTTTTCTTGAAAGTGAGTGCAACATCAAAGCCCATGTGCTTTCCCCAAATTCATCTTTATCCTGGCATTGTTAGGCATTTCCTTGCTTTTCAGCAACCACAAATGTTAGATTTTTTTTTTCTTTTTTGCAGTCACATCACTGTCTTCTCCACCCTCCCAATCTTATGTGTTTTGCACTCTTTGTCATAACATTAGCAAAGGAAAATTGCTAAACTTCCACAGGAGGTGGAAGTCTAAGTTCTGGCTCGTATTAGATTACATCATTTTGGCCTCTTGCCACCAACACCAATTCCTTCTGTAGTTTACTTGACACAAAATAAATAAATAAACTATTTATTTATTTAAAAAAAAAAAGGAATGGAGACTGATTTCTGGTTCAAACTAGGCATTTGCTACTAACTAGTGTAGAATTCGCAAAAAGAATAGGGAACTGTTATCCCTTCCTTACTCCATGCTTTCATGGATATATTGTTGTCTGTTCCAGAATGAGTCAAAAGAAATCCAAGATAAGCATTCCATTTTTAAAGTTCATCTTCCTTCCTTTCTTTTATTTATTGCTAATTTCTCCTTTGCATCAAACATAGCAATTCTCCAAAAGTTTTTTTCCTGTTATATGCCAAGCAATGAACCAACCACCCTGCCCCATCATTGATATTCTGAGCATCCAGTTTTACAGAATGGGGAATTAGGACCCAGAGAACTCATAGGACTTCTTTAACCTCAGTAAATGAATCAGTATCAGGTTTTTCACACTGGAAAATGTATTATTTCCACTTAATCATTCTATCTCTTTATAAAAGAGAAAGTAATGTCTTTGGCACCAGTTCTTCATGACTCATCTGCTAAGAAACACTATGTTTGCAATGGAAGATCTTCTTATTAGTCTAAAATTAATAAGTCAAATAGCCCATTTGGCTGTACTGGGATTACTAATCATTTGGTTCTTTGTGTGGGAAAACATAAACTGGTCCAACCCAAGCTGAAAGAAGACTGAATGATTCATCTGTGACACACATACTGTCAGGGACCAGTCCAATGTCATGGATTTGTGTTTTATTTGAGACAAGTTACGCTCTGGAACTGAGATTATCTTTGCCGATCATTTATTTAACACAGGCTCACTGCAGGAATTATAATTTATAGAAATAGTATTTCACAAACCAATTGCATACAGGATAATATCTCTTAATAAGCTAATAAAGAAGTAGCATATGCCAAAACAATGTTTCCCCCAAACAAAGGGGAAATAAAAAAAAATAAAGTCCAAATTTAGCTGAGGTGTACATTTCTAGGAGCTCATATTCAGAAACATTGGCTTGGCCCATCAAGAGCTGATGTCCACAGCTGTCAGCCCAAAGCAAAAGTCCCTTGTTCGTAGAGCACATTGCTAGGAGAACGGAGGTGCTGTTGTTAGCAGGCAAGATGATCTCCTTTACATGTAGGGTCACATGGTGGTTTTCAGCGCTGTTGGCAGAGTTGGCTTGCACAGCAGGAGTTAATGCCCAAGGTCATCAGAGAGTATTTAGATCAGCAAAGGTTAGCCTTGTACAGACTGAACACTCTTGGTAAGTCCTCACAAATTCTTGATATTTAAAGTTTAAATGTCCAGGGGCACCCGGGTTCCTCTGTAGGTTGACGTTCTGACTTCAGCTCAGGTCATGATCTCAGGATCTGGGATAGAGCCCAGTGTTGGGCTCCAAGCTCAACAGGTGTCCACTTCTCCCTCTCCCTATGCCCCCACCCTCTCAAATAAATAAATAAATAAAATATTTAAAACATTAAAAAATAAGTTTAAAATATCCATTACTTGATAGCCATTCTTCCCTATGTTTATTGATAAATCCCCAGTGATGACTGTCATCAGTTGGACTAAGTGCTTATTGACAACAACAGATGTCAGTGACAATATCCTGACACAGTTTCCTGAATAAACAAATTCACTCCTAGATCAAAATAACTTTAAGTGAAATACAAGTGAATCAAAAAAACTTCATGTAGAACAAAATAACTACTTCGGTCATAAACAAGTGGATTTGAAATCATAACACAAGCAATATAGAAACCATGGGGTAATATTCCAGATTTTTGTTTTGTTATTTTTGGGTTTTAACTATTGTCTTATTAAATCTTACAGATAAAGTGACAAAATTAAAAAAAAATTATCAGTAGGTATCAAAGCCTAGAGCAGGCCACGTATATCTAACGTTTATTTTTACACACAAGAAAACTATTTACGTGGCTGAGAACTAAACATCTCTCAGTGGCCCCACCTCAGAGTACCATCACATTAGGGATTAGGGTCTCAACATCTGAATTTCTGGGCACAATTCAGACCACAGTAACATCAGAGACAGACAGACAGAGAGGGAGATAGATAGATAGGTAGATAGATACGGGAAAGAAGGAGAGGGCAGAGAGGTTAAGAGAAAGAAAGGGAGAGATTTATTTTAAGGAATTGATTTAAGTGTTGTGGAGATATTGCTGAATCCAAAATCTGCAGGTAGACAAGCCAGCTGGAGACCCAGGAGAAAACTGTTTTTGTGGCCTGAGTCCAAAGATAGATGAGAGTCTGAATTCCCTCTAGAGAATGACGTCTTTTTCTTTCTTTCTTTCTTTTTTTCTTTGAAAGCCTTCTGCTGACTGGATGAACCCATTGCATTATGGAGAGTAATTTTTTTTACTCATAGTCTACCTATTGAAATACTAATCTCGTCCAAAAAAATCTTTACAACATCTAAACTAGTATTTGACCAAACATCTGGGCACTGAGGCCTAGCTAATCTGACACATAAAATTAACCACCACCAAGTTCCACAAAACCAGGAACAAGGCAAGAATTCCACTGTGTCCACTATAATTTAATACCATATTGTATATTAACCAATGTGATCATCTAAGAGAAAAAAATAGAGATGCACATTAATAATTTAAAAATGAATAAGATTATCTCTATTTGCCTATCATAAGTATGTGTATCTGGAAAAGTCAAAAATATAAATGATAAAAATAAGATAAACAATATAGGCATTCTGTGAGGCAGAAGAACATAAAATTAATACACAAAATACTTGTTTATACAAACAACCAATTATATACTGAGTTGGACAAAAATTGCAGTATGGATGTGTAAAAATATTTAGTAATAGACTCAATATGAAATGTACAAAATCATAGGATGAATCATTAAAATGCAGCATAAGAAAGACCCAGAATAGTAAGCAGCGAGAATTAGCCTTGTAGTATTATTTATTTATTTATTTATTTATTTATTTAATTTTTTTATTTGTCAGAGAGAGAGAGAGCAAACACAGGCAGACAGAGTGGTAGGCAGAGGCAGAGGGAGAAACAGGCTCCCTGTCACGCAAGGAGCCCGATGTGAGACTCAATCCCAGGACGCTGGGATCATGGCCTGAGCCAAAGGCAGTCTCTTAACCAACTGAGCCACCCAGGCGTCCCATAGCCTTGTAGTATTACTTATCATCTCTAAGAAAAAAAAGAAAAATATTATATGAGTTAAAAAAAAAGAAAGAAAAATTCTGGGATGCTTGGCTGTCTCATATGGTTGAGTGTCTGACTCTTGATTTCAGCTCAGGTTGTGATGTCAGGGTTCTGGGATTGAGCCCCACATTGAGCTCTGTGCTCAGAATGAATCTGCTTCAGAATTCTCCCTCTCCCTCTCCCTTTGCCTATCCCACCACCTGTACAAGCAGTCTCTCTCTCCCAAATAAATAAATCTTAAAAAAAATATCCTTTTGACAAAATAAATAAATTATCTATGAATAGCATGGTCATATTATTTATTATCTGATTGGGAAATTTTTAACTAAAATTTCATGCCACTAATAATTATGGTATTAAGCAGGCATAAAACAGAATGTGTCATGGCTTGACTTTTTAAAATAATTCAATTTAGTACCTCCCTGCACCATACTGAAACACCAGAAAGATGAGCAAAAAAGACTGTGTGAGTCAGGGATTTTATATAAAAAAAAAATAACCTTCAAGTAAAATGGCTACTGACAAATCATTTTTAAAATAGAAGAGCTTGGGGAATATCATTCTCATGAGTCATTGTTAATGAAACTACCAGAGGACAAATTTCAAGTTAACAAAATATGACAGAGGAAACCTTTTTAAAAAGCACTAGGGATAAACCATTGCTATATTTGAAGGTAACTCTAAGGCATCAAATAATGTCTGTGAGGTCGACAAGATAGAATACAGATGTTATGTTATGTGGTCTAAAATGGAAGAATAATATAACTTACAAAATACAAGAAGATGAGAGAGAGATGGTGAGAAGTAGAATAGTTCACAAATCATCTCTTCTAATAACTGAAAATTAAGGATATTTTAAGCTGAAAGATAAAAAGCTCTAGGAAAATCTGAATATTAGTAGAAAGGTGAAACCTAAGATAAATAATGATATTTTAAATAAATGGGTAGGGGAGAAATTAGAGAAGGAGAACAAAAAAACATAAAGGTAATTATATTTGGATACCTGGTAGGGAAAACGTAGATTGTAAGTTGTCTGAGGAAAGGGGGAGGAGAATGTTTTACTAATTAAATGCAAAACTTAATAACTGGTAAAGTAGAAAGGGTTGGAGAAAATACAGTGCTGTATGTTACTTCAAGAATTGTGGGCTTTAAGAAATTGATGCTAAGCAGAAATCACAGAGAATGGATGTGGTAGAGTGCCCTCAAGAGCTTGAAGATGCTTATTATTTAGGGATGTTGGTAGGGGAACAGCATTCGGCTGACACAAAGTCATTTATGAGGACCAGTGAATCCTCCCCTTGAGATATCAGATATTTTTGGAGAAAGGTCTGTTTTTGTGCAGTAAGGCAGAGGGTTTCCAAGACATCCAAAATTAAATTATGATTCCAAATTTGTTCCCATGTGTATTCTATGAGCCAATAGATTTGTAGATTTAGAAGTATTTCAGTTATGTATCTAATGCTAGATATATATCACACATAAATGTATATAATCATAATATATACCCATATATGTGTATAATTATATAATTATTATACATACATGCATAGGACAGATTCAAGGTCATCACATATTAATTGAGGAGCAGGTTCAGTCTATATCTAGAAAGTTGTATTTCTGTAATTTATATATTTATTTATCATATAATAAAGTTGCTATTAGGTTTATTTTAAAAGCTACTGATTTGAGATGGAATCCTGAAATTCCACTATCTGTGTGACATTAGTAAGTGACTATGGATCTCAGGGCTTCAGTTTCTTTCCTATCCTTAGGTACTAATAAAATAGATAATGCTGATAGTTACTTCAGCATGAAAATTAACTGAAATTATATATAGAAAACTAAGAAGCAAAAATGCTTGACACATTGTTGGTGTTCACTATCTAGATGTTTAATTAATGTGCCTACAATTAAATGTTAACATACTGCAGATAAAAAGTACTGCTTTAAAACAATTTCAGCTTCTTTCCCCTAGAACACTTATTTCCTTGGCCTGTATCCTATAATTTAAGGCATTCTGCAATCCACTGGCTACTTACCAAACCTTATTCATGAAATAAATCATTGTCCTCTGTAGATTCAACCTTTTGTAATTGTAAAAAAAAAAAAAAAAAAAAAGTCTTATTGTGTCCTCTTTTTTTGCACATCTCCTATCAAAAACATCACTTTGTTTTACTGTGTTTAGTCAGGTGTAGAAATATGAGTAACAATTTTAGCAACTTTGGCCTTACTTTCTCACTCTTTCACTGTTTCAGTTTCAGTCATGTTACCTAGTGGCAGCTGTTGGGTTACAGTTGCTGGATGATTTCCCATCATGAAATGCCTTCTTAGAAGTCCAAGCTGAAATGCTCTCAGCTGGGTTGATTATGAAAATTGTACAATTTTGACAATATTATAAACAGCATACTTTGTCTAAAGCAAATGTGTGAGTGAAATATTTGGTTTGGCCAGCCAGTTCTACCTTAGAAAACCTACTAGCCAAATGATAATCAGTTTAAGAAAAAAGCAAGAAGTCAATCTCATCTTATTAATAAAATAGGTGAAATTTAATATGAAGCCAATTTTATTAACAACTATAATTTAGCTATAATATTTGGAAAGAGTAATGCAATTAAAATGTTTAATGTAATGAGGACATAGTAAACAGTCATTAGATTGCTGTTGGAGAATGCAAAACATGAACTCTTTATGGAAAACAAATTAGCAATGTGTAACAATATGTATCAATACAGTTTTACATAATTATATCTTTCATCCAGAATTTCCCCTTTTATGACTATATTCTATGAAAAACATTGAACGTAAATCGACAAGCACCTTCCTATAAGATTTATTTTATTTATATTTATCAAATGTAAGAAATTAAAATTTAAAAATTGGGGAAAATTTAAATATATATGTCTGAACTTCTAACTTTCAACAAGAACTTTATATCAGATTCACCCTCCTCCCTGTAAAAAATATGAACTTTGGGGAAAAATCGAACAAACAAATTGTTTGAAGGCACTGGAAAGCACACAAAAGCAGACAAAAACTACAAGTAAAACATCTCTTAAAATGAGGGAAACACAGGAGGTGAGATCAACATTCATCTTACTTTTCCCTGAAGGAACTCTGCCATCCACAAGTCTAAAGATAAATAGAGCTCAAGAAAAATGTGGCAAACTTAATGGACTGAGGACGGAGAGGTCAGACTTTCCACATGGATGAAAATGTTAGGAGATTAATGGCAACTCTAAAATAATGTATGAAATAAAAATTCCAAACCTGGGAGCACCTGGCTGGCTCAGTCAGTAGAACATATGAATCTTGATCTTGGGGTCATGTATTTGAGCCCCAAGTTGGAGATAGAGTTTACTTTAAAAAAAAAATTAAACTTGGGGCACCTGAGTGACTCATTCAGTTAAGTGCCTGATTCTTGAGTTTGGTTCATGCCATGATCTCAGAGTCATAAGATCGAGCCCCAAGTCAGGCTCAGTGCTAAGTCTGGAACCTGCTTAAGATTCTCTCTCGTGCACCCTCCAACCCTCTCCTCACTTCTACTCCCCCACCCAGGCTCTCTTTCTCTTAAAAAATAAAAAAATAAAAAATAAAAAGATTAAAAATGTTCAACTCCTTTCAAAGGGATTCTAAAACTTAAAAAGGCAATAGTCAAAAATTTCAGTAGCTGGACTAATAGAAGATTGGACAATGCAGAATAAAAGGTCTGTGAACTCGGGAACAGGGCAATAGAAATGATTTAAACTGATTTACAAATTATAGATTTGAAATACTGAGAACTCCAACAACCTGGTCATGACATTAAGCCATTTAACATATGTCTGAATAAAATACTGGATGATATTAAAAAAAAAAAAACTAGGACAGTCAACATTAAAGAAACAATGGCTGATAATTCTGTATATTCCACAGAATATTAAATATAAATATTAAATATTAAACCCAAAGATTCAAGAGGTTCAGCAAACATTATTAATTAGGATTCATACAGAGAAAACCTTGGCTAGACACATGATAGTCAAAATGTTGAAATACAAAGATAGTGATAAAATCTTTAAATCAATCAGAGTAAAATGGTATTCTTCACATAGGGAAACAATGATAAAATACTGGCTACTGGGAGTGAAAAATATTCGTCAAAATTCTTGACTTAAGAAGTTTTGAAGATTGACCATGTACTTAATATACATGTAAACATTAGTAAGATGATTTCCAGGTAGAATGTTGAAAGTGTCAAGGACAGGACATTCTGGTTAAAAAAAATATATATATTTCTTATTTCAGTCTTCCTATCTAATCTTCTTCCTGGTCTTGGAAATTTGGTGGCCTGGTAGCATTTTTTTAAATTTGTAAGGTTTCAGTCCTCTCTCATCCGTGCTAATGGTGCTTTGCTACTATGACACTCTTAAAAATATGGAGTTTCTACGTATCAAATAATAGTTTACTCCTTTTAACATAAACTGTCCCCACAGTTCTCTTGAGACAAGCTTATATCTCTATGTTATATCTCTATGTTAGCATAATAGACTGCTGTGAGACTTCCTTTAAGATTTTTAGAAGAGAAAGAGAGAGAGAGACGGAGAGAGTGTGTTTGCGTGCCTCTGTGTGTGTATGCCTACAACACATAGCTTTAAGTCCTTAGAGTTCTTAACAAAGACTCATGTCATGTGCTTCATTTGGTCTTTGGCATTAAGGCTCTTTTCATTTTGAAACATTTATGTCAAGTATTAGTGTTAATTTTTAACACTTGGTAATTTAGAACGTTATCACTTGGAACCTTTGTTCCTTTGAGAAAGAAAGGTATTTAGGAACCACTATCTAGGCGTTGGCTTTGCTCCTCACTGCCCAGAGGTTGGTGTTTAGAGATGTTCTCAGCAGATAGAGCTGAGATGAGCTGGCCAAAGAAGGGAGAGGATGAATCATGAGCACAATAATGATGTTAACAATGGTATTTGGATTAAATGCAATGGGGAGTTGGTAAAGAATTTTCAATAGGGTAGTAGACTAATCTAATTTTTAGTTTAGAAAAATTATCTGGCAATACTGTCATGGGCATGTAGAATGCACACAATGTATAAATTATTTAAATATCACTGTAATGAAAACAGGTTTTCTTGTACTAAGTTCCACATATCTGCTATGTGTACCTACGCAAGAGTCATAGTTTATATAAATTTAAGTTCCCTAATATGACTAAATCTTTAAATATATTATTCTATTGGAGCAAATGGAAAATAATGATATGGTGTATGTTTCTAATATCTTTAGAAACAGAGTCTTCGGGTAACTCACATACCAACACGCACACACACGTGCGTGCACGCACATTAATTTTGTGTTTGAGGAGTGATTAGCCCTCCATGCAAAACCACAAAGTGGATGGCTACATTCAAGAAACTGGTATCCACTCAGGGAATGCTGAAGAAGTAGTCTTCAGGGAATTGGTGGCCCATCGACTGAGTTGCTTGCACACATTTGCCTACAGAATCAGTTGTTGAATGTTGAAAAGCTAATGTAGTAAATCACAGCTACTTTTCTACGTTTTTATGATTGTTCGTCTTCCCTAAATTATGTTAGAGACCATAAAAATTGATTCTGAGTAAAGTCATTATCCTTTTAAATGAGAGTTACATGGCTCAGGCATTAAGATATTCGCAAGACAAAGCAATTTTTTAAAATGGTTTGTTTTTTACTAAATAAAGCTAAAGGAGAAATTGTATTTAGCCTCAAAACTGCAATAAGCTAACATCTTCCTAGAAGTGAGTAAATACATGGGATAAATGGAATTTATCTTTTTATAATAATATTTGCTAATTACTGAATACTTATTAAAAATAAATATTTGATGCTTCTAAAAATAGCAAGAAAATAAACTAATTTGTACTTACCAATTCAAGAAATGGAATGATACAATTTACCTACAGTAAAAAATGACTTCTGATTTGTATATATTATCCATAGATAATAAATCCTATATTAATACTCATTCAAGGAACAAAGGATTCCAGTGTTGCACACATGATTCTAAAGTGGGCTGCTTTCCTAATCCTGAGCTTAGGATCTACAATCTTTTGTAGTTGGCTGCAGCCCAACCTGCCCACCCACCCAAATTTTGCCAAGAATGGAAAAAATATATATATATTCCAAATAGAGACACTATTTTTATCTTCCAAGACTACTTGCTGTGCAAACATCCTTGAAAAGGTCAGCCCAAACAAAAGGCTATCAGTGCCTGTGATCACAGGACATACAGAAATGTGAGTGACACGTGCTATATTGTCTCCCAGTATATAAGAAGTACCCATGAAGTGGTAATTACTGGTTTCACTGTAATATCAAGCATGAAATTCATTTATGGAAATCCACTGAGATAATAAGTATGCTGAAACATTATAGGTTGTTTTGTTATTGTCATTTAAGGTTGAGATCATTAACCCAATTTAAAACATAGCCAAATACTGTATAAATTAATTTCAAATTAAACAACAAAGCTTAGGGGTGCCTGGGTAGTGCAGTCAGTTAAATATCCAACTCTTGGTTTCAGCTCAGGTCTTGATCTTGTGGGTCATGAGATCAAGCCCCAAATGGGACTCTGCCCTCTGGGGAATCTGCTTGAAGATTCCCCTCTCCCTCTGCCCCTCCCACTTCCATGCTCTCTCTCTCTCTCTCTGTCTCCCTCTCTTAAATAAATAAATCTTTTAAAAAATTAATAAACATTTTTCTTTTTCTGAATGTGCTTTTTTTTTTAAAACCAGATACTTTTGTTGACAGATAGTTAAACCCAAGATCTATCTTAACTCTGAAGATCTTTGAGCATAACCTGGAAATGATAGAATTAAGGCATACACCATTAAGGTGTACCCATTGTGTATGGGTAAGAAAATATGAAAATTAAAGCAAAGCTGCAAAGATTTCTGAAATAACCTTTCTTTATTCAGATAAAATTACCAAATGGTTAGCCCAAACAACTTTTACTTACATTATTTTAACTGGGTCGTCAGAAGGCAGGAGACATAAGCCTATCTCTATCAAACTCAACCTTGTTAGATAATCTCAGTTACTCAATCTAAATGCTCAGAATTTGGGGTTTCGATAAAATTAAAATGAGACAATTCCTTTCCGAACATATATTCATTATTATATTTAAGCCCCCTTTTTTCTCAGATTAAATCACCCTGCCCCATCAATGGATTTATTCAAGTCAGTTAACTGGCTACTCAGTCCTGGGGACTGTCCTTGCATAGACCCATTCTTTATGCCCATACAATAAGTTATGAAGCAAAAATTTCAGTTTATTAACCACAGTTTGCTAGATATTTTGAGAGGGTTTTGAGTGCTGTCTCTGAGTGGATCACCCTAAAGATGATACAGTATCCATTAATGACATAAAAGCAAAGGAAGTGGTAGAAATGGTTGATGTTACTATATCCTTTTTTAGTTAGCCACGTGATATCTCCACAAGGAAAAGTAAGGAGATTGGAAATGCAGAAAGTCTCGGTTTTGGTTCGAACTTCTGCTGGTGGCTTTAGTTGAATATGTCTCTTAAGTTCTTAAGAAGAGGAGTATGTAATAAATTATGTGTTTTAGTCACCTTTAACTGTTATATCAAAATACCATAAACTGGCTGACTTATACACAACACTTTTTTCTCACATTTGTGGAGGCTGGGAAGTACATGATCAAGGTGCTGGTTGGTTTAGTCTCTGGTGGATCTGGTTTCCAGGTTCCTGGACAGCTGTCTTATCATAGAGTCCTCACTAGGCAGAAAGCGAGATGGAGCGCTTTAGAGTCTCTATTATAAAGGCACTAATTTCATTTGCATGTTCCACCCTCAGATCTAATCACCCCCCAAAGACTCCACCTCCTGATAGCATTACACTGGGGATTAGAGTTCACCATAGGAATTTGTGGGGGACACAAACATTCAGTCCACAGTGTTAACATTTGCTGACATATTCTTATTTAGTAGAATGCATGGTTTATCCTCTGCATTCTGTAACTATTTTAGGATTTGAGTTGAATAGAACTGATGCAAAGTCAAAGAACTTTACTAAGATAGATATCCATAGTCCCTGATCTCCTGTTGTAGGTAAGTGATTATGATTATCTGACATGATGTACCTTAAAAATAACTTAAGTAATGATTTGGGGATATTTCTTATGTATGTGTATGTATGAGTAAAACCTAGATTTATTGGTTAACATACATGATACCTTAATCAGGAATCTGTAGAGGTAATTAAGAGAAAATTCAAATATTTTAAATAAATAAATATATATATATATATATAAATTGCACATCATTATTCACTAAGCAATGACTTTTAAAAATTTTAATGAATTAGAAATAATATGAGATACCACTGTATGCCAATTATAATGGCTAAAATTAAAAGATTGGTCATATAGAATATTGGTAACATGTGAGGCAAATGGATCTTGTCTTGATTATGTATAAGAATGAAAAATGGAACAACCACTTTAGAAAACTGCCAGTTTCATAAAAATTTATGATATACTTTCCATTACCAAACCATTTTAGTCCTAGGTGTTTGCTCAAGAAATAGAAACATTTGTCCAAACACAAAACTTATATGAATGTCAATAGCAATTGTATTTGTGATAGCAAAAACTGGAAACCATACTGGTGTCCATAAACAAGTAAATGTTTTCCACAAAATATGATATATCCATATAATCAAATGCTTTTGAACAATAAAGAGAAAAAAATAAGTTACTAATATATGCACCATGATATTTGATTATCAAAATCATTAAGTTGATGGAAGACATCAGATAGTCCTAAACATGCATATGCACACAATAAGAAAATAAATGTATAATTTTATTTATAACAAATTTAAACTGTCATGGTATAAATCAGATTCATAGTTGCTTAAAGACCAAGGGTGAAGTGAAAGCTGGATTACAAAGAGACAGAAATTTTAGAGTTGACAGACATTTTGTTTTGGCAGTAGTGATTTCCTAGATGTATATAACTGTCAAAATATATAGAATTGTATAATTTAAGAAGATGCAAATTATTGTGTATAAACTTCAGTATATTTTAAAAAACACATATATGTAAACCAGGGTTTGCTAATTAGCTTGCTTAGGATAATTAGAAGTATTTTTCATTGCTAGAATGGCTATTGATGATATAGAAGACAAACATTCCCTCTTTGTCTTTCCTGAAAGAATTCCCTGAAAGAATTTTCAGCAATTAAGAGTTTTGGGGGTGCCTGGGTGCCTCAGTTGGTTGAATGTCTGACTTTTGATTTCAGGTCAGGTCATGATTTCAGGGTCATGAGATTGAGCCCCACATCAGGCTCTGTGCTCATCAAGGAGTCTGCTGGAGATTCTTGCTTTCCCTCTGCACCCTCCTCCTCATTCTCTCTCTAAAAATAAATAAATCAATCTTTGGGAGTGGGGAGCAAAAATTTTGAATGTGCACAGAAAGAGCAGGGAAAGTCCAAGTAGGAATCTTGGGGAAGTGAAGACTGGAGAGAAACCTAATTCTGAGGTGCATATTTGAAAGAAACACTATTAAGTCTATGGAAATGTTATGGGAGGATTTGAGAGTGATATTCTAGGCTGAATAAAGGTAAAGAAGTATAAGGAGATGAGAAAGGAGTATAGAGTTGTTTGGGGATTGTATTGTGTTGTAAGTTTCATTACAAGGAGTGAAACAATACCAGAAAGACTCTTGGGGGTATGTGTTATTATAGTGGACATTTTGCATTTTGGAAAGTGCCATTGGGGAATTTTTGCTTTCAGAAATTTTCTGTCATGTCCCAGCATCCTGTAATAATAGGAAAAAATTACATACATTATACTTAGTTTTACATTTAACTTTACATGAAACAAAAAAGAAACAAAAAGGAAAACTCTGTATAAACTAAAAACTAGAACAAATCCTTAATGTAGCCCCACTTTGGGGCAAAAAGATCTTCCTTATAAATAATGCCAACTGTAAAGCCTTAAATAAAAGGAATTAAATTTTGCTACATAAGAATAAATATTTTATGGCAGAAGATACCAGGCAAGTAGATGGCATAGAATATTTGCTTCCTGTCATGATGGTGATGAGAATTATATCTATATCTATATCTATATCTATATCTATATCTATATCTATATTTCTCTCTCTCTCTCTCTCTCTCTCTCTCTCTATATATATATATATATATATCCTTCTATTGTAAACATCTATAAAACTATAAGGCAATTGTTTTCAGGGTGGAACCACAGTTAACAATGAAATGTGATGCTTGAGCAAAATGAAATTCATACTTATTTTGGACTTCTGCCTAGTGGTACTTTCTAAATAACAACATAAGGAAGTAGAGTCAAGGAGGAAAGAGTATTCTTGCTGAACCAAAGGGTGGATATGGAAGTTTGAGCTGCTGTGGTGGGTAGTGTTTGTGAGGTAATATACAAGGGAAGAATGAGCTATAGGGTAAAAGTACCAGAGGTCTGAGTGTGGTTCACTTACAAAACTTATCTAAGTGTGTAGTTGCATATAACCAGAGGAAGACTCTGAAAAGCCAAGTAAAGAGCAGGTGTCCTCAAGAGAAATATCAGAGATCACTAAGACTTGGGAACTTTGGTGATCTACCTTAAAAGGAGTATAAAGATCCCACTGTGATCCATGGGTTTGTAATTGATGATCCAGAGATGACATAACTTTGGAGTACAAGTTATATCCTAGAATAAGAACGTTATGAGAATAAATTTTAAGTAGCACACTGTGAAGCCAAATTTGACAAGATCAAGAAAACTTGAAGGCAGCAATTTAGATGCCTGCCAGAATAAAACACAATACTCCTTAAAGGAAGATGACATATTTTGGGCTCCTTGTAACTTGTCTTCCACAATATCCAGCACTTTATAGCAACATACAACAAAACATTAGACTTGTACTTAAAATCAAAGGAAAGGGAGGCATTGAATGGAAATTGAGTATAATATGTTACAGATATTACAGGTGTAGACAAGACTTAGTTAGGTATTAAAAGTGTAATTGTATCTTGGAGATATTGTGGGTTTGGTTCCAGACCACCACAATAATACAAATGTCTCAATAAAGCCAGTCAAATGAATTTTTTGGTTTTCCTTTGCCAGTACAGGATCTCGCCTTGGTTTTGATGGCTGTTTACTGATCAGGATGTGGTTTGCTGAAGGCTGGGGTGGTTATGGCAATTTTTAATGTAACACTGAAGTTTGTTACATTGATTGATTCATCCTTCCTGAATGATTTCTCTGTAGCATGCAGTGCTGTTTGATAGCATTCTACAGAGTAGAACTTCTTCACAATCAGAGTCAGTACTCAAATTCTCTCGATCCTTCATCAACCAAGTGTATGTAGTATTCTAAATTCTTTGTTGTCATTTCAACAATCTTTACAGCATCTTCATCTGGAGTAAATTTCACCTCCAGAAACCACCTTCTTGCTCATTGATAAGAAGCGATTCTTCATCTCTTGAAGTTTTATCACGAGTTTATCATATATTCAGGCACTACTTTAAATTCTAGTTCTCTTGCCATTTCTACCCCATGTGCAGTTACTTCCTCAACTGGGTCCTGAACCCTTCAAAATTATCCTTGATGGTTGCAGCAACTTCTTCCAAACCCCTGTTCAGGTGGCTCCTTTGACCACTCTTCATGAATCACAAGTAGTTTTAGTGACATTTAGAATGATGAACTCTTCCCAGATTTACACTTTATTTTGCTCAGATCCATTAGAAGAATCAGTATCTACGGAAGCTATAACCTTTCTACATGTATTTCTTAAATAATAATATGTGATTGTTGAAAATGCTCTTTGATCCTGGGTTGCAGAATGGATGTTGTGTTTGTAGGCATGCAAACAACATTAATTTTATTGGACATCTCCATCAGTGCTCTCAACTGACCAGGTGCATTGTCAGTGAGCAGTGCTATTTTGAAAAAAAAATATTTTTTGCTGTTTTTTGTTTGTTTGCTTGTTTGCTTGTTTTCTCAGCGGTAGGTCTCAGCAGTGGGCTTAAAAAATTTCGTAAACCTTGTTTACTACAAACCATGACAATAATGTGCTGCCATCCAGGCTTTGCTGTTCCATTTATAGAGCATTGGCAGGGTAGATGTAGTATAATTCTTAAGAGCCCCAGAGTTTTTAGAATGGTCAGTGAGCACTGGATCCAACTGCAGTCACCAGCTACATATCTCCTAACAGGAGAATTGGCCTCTCCTTTCAAATTTCGAAATCAAGTACTGATTTTTCCTCTCCAGCTATGAAAGTCCTAGATGGCATCTTCTTCTAACAGAAGGCTGTTTCATCTATGTTGAAAATCTGTTGTTTAGTGTATCCACCTTCATTAATTACCTTAATTTAACAAAAAGATAACTTTAGGTCTCATGTAATAATAGAAACAAGGTATTGGGTGATTATAGTGCATGGATGAGGGGAATGAATGACAGCTTTGCCAAAGGAGATGAGAAGGAAAATTTTAGAATACTATGTTGTAAGATTTATGTACTACATATGAAGCAATACATGGGAAAGTGTTGCCAAATTAGTTAAAATATATAATATATGCTACAGGATTACCACTAAAATTATTTTTAAAGAAACGTAATTTAAACTTCTGCCTATCTCCCCACACTTACTCCCTCTGAACCAGAAGCACCATGATCTAATCCCAATCCACTCAACTAGGTTGAAACCCAGCTGGTGCCAAAATGCCAGCTTACCATTCTTCTCTCATGAACCCTGACACCAGATTCATTGAAAATATGGCACTTTGGCCTAACACAGGTCCGTTCAAAGGACCTGGCCCTAGAGAGACAAAAGATACAGATATTGAAGATGAGTCCATCTATTACTTCAAGGCCAATGTCTTCTTCAAAAATTATGAGATTAAGAATGAAGCTGATAGAACCTTGATATATAAAACTCTACATTTCTGGGTGCCTAAAGAATCTCCAAAAGTGCAATTTCAAAAGACAAAGTGGGAAAGAAATGTATATGTGGGGAATCACTAATTTTCCCATTCCTGGAGAGACTGGTTTTCCACTAAACCTGCAAATAAGATAAGGTGATGAGGGGACTGGACTGACTTTGTGAGAAAGTTTTTCACCCTGAGAACGATAAACCTAGCAAAATTCTGGGCTTTCTTTGTGAAGAGACAGTTCAGGAACGACAGGGCCTTAGGACCAGGACAGTAAAAGAAGCCTGTGCAGACACCGTTTCCACAGCCATGGACAGCATTTTACAGCAAGATGAATACAATTATTTGTCTTTATTTGATAAAGTTTTATACAGAAGAGAGCATGATTTCACTTAAAGAATTCTTGATCAAGAATTTGAGTTGGGGAGGGAAGAATGGGTTGTCAAAGTGTGATTTTAAATTTTACACGGTTTGAAGCTAGTGCTTAATAACAGTCAGTAATAATAAAGAAATTACTAACATTGAACAAAAAGAAATATAACTTGTACTTTAAGGGGGAGATAAAATGAAATCAAAATGTTCAACTAAAAACAGATAAAGACAGGAGAAAAGGAATAGCAAAATTATAAAAAAAAATCAATGAGTGTAAAACATTATAAACATGAGAGATAGTCATCCAACTATATCAATACTCAATTTAAATGTGACTTGACTAAATACACCAATTGAAAGATAGGAATCATCAGAGTAGATTAGGAAAGAGTTCCCAACTCTATTTTGTCTATAAGAAACACCTTTTAAATATAAAGACTGACCTCGATTAAAAGTAAGGAGATAGAAGAAGACATATCATGCTACAAGTAGTAATAATAAAGAATAATAATAACATCTGGAATAGCTTTTTAAATTTCAGACAAAACATATTTGAGATCAGGAAAAGTTGTCAGGGATAAAGAGGGACATTCTGTAATTGATAAAGGAGTCAGTTCTCCAAGATAACACAGAAATCTTCCATGTATCTACCTAACAAGAAAGCACCAAAACACAGGAGGCAAAAACTGATAGACCTGAAAGGAAATATAGACAAATATACTATTATAGAGACACAAAATCCACTCTGTTATTAATTAATATATCATGTAGTCAGAAAATTGATAAAGATATAAATTACCTGAATAGAGATATCAATTAAATTGATCTAATTGTCATTTATACAATACTCCTTCCAACTGTAGCAAAATACACATGCTTCTTATATTCATATTGAACATCCATCAAAATAGACTATATAATGGGTCACTCAACACCTTAATGCATTTAAAAGAATAATGTTAAGGGTTGAAAAGATATGATGAAGCTCTAACCTCTGGAACCTCTGAATTGGCCATTGCAGATATAATCAAGTCAAGATGAGGACACTACAGTGAGCCCTAATCTAATGTAACTGGTGTCTTTGTAAGAAGGGAACAAGATAGAGACACACAGGGAATAAACAGCCATATGAGGATGAAGGCAGAGATGGGAGTTATGTAACCACAAGCGCAAGGGACACCACAGGGTACTGGAGGCTGGGAGATGTAAGGAAGGCTCTCTCCTCCCCTTGAGTCTTCAGAGGGAGCATGGCTGACTTTGAACTTCTAGCCCCCCAGAACATGAATGAATAATTTTTTTGTTTAAAGCCATTCTGATTGTGGTACTTTGTTATTGCAGCCCTAGGAAGCAAATGCAAATAGATATCATACAGGTGTGTTTTCTGACCACAGAGGAATTAAATGAAAAAATAAGAGAAAGACTGACAGAATATACACAAATGTCTGGAAATTCAATGATACATTTCTAAATAACCCAAGGATCAAAGAAGAAGTCTCAATATAAATTTTAAAAGTATATTTTGAACTAAATGAAAATGAATACATAACTTATCAGAATCTGTGGAATGAAGTAAAAGCATTGTTTAGAGAGAAATCTGTTCCTTTAAATGTACGCTTAAGAAAATAAAGATGAAATACATAAATCAATAACCTAAGTTTTCACCACAGGAAAGTAGAAAAAAGATGGGCAATTTAAACTGAAATTAAGTAGGAAGAACAAGATCCTAAAATTAGAGGAGAAATCAGTGAAATTTAAAACAAGACAACCATAGAGAAAATTAACAAAATTTCAAAGTAGTTCTTGGAGAAGATGAATAACAATGATGTATCTGTACTCAAGTTAACCAATTGGGAAATGGAGAAGAGAGAGACAGAAAGTGAGAGAGAGAGAGAGAGAGAGAGAAGAAAAGAAAAAAGACAAAACACAGATTATCACAAATGAAAAGAGGTCATCTCTAATGACCTCACAGACATTAAAACAATAATAAAGGAATGTTTTCTACAAATATATACCCACATGTTTGTAATTTAAATGAAATGGAACAATTCTTGAAGGACTCAAACTACCAAAATTCAAATAAGGGAAAATAGATAACCAGAAATATCCTACATCTGTTATAATAATTGAATAAAAAATTTAATGACCTTCCAATAAAGAAAGTACAAAGCACAAATGGTTTCACTGGCAAATTCCACTAAATATTTAATTAAGAAATCATCCTAATTGTCCAAACTTTGTTCCAGAATATAGAAACAGCAGGAATATGTCTTACATGTTCTTATGAGGCCAGCATTACCCTAATCCAAAATCAGATTTTTAATTCAAAATTCAAAAAGAGAATTCAAAAGAGAAAATCAAAATTCAAAAGAGAAAATCTAAAGACCAATATCTCTAATAAACATAGTTGTATAAATTGTCAATAAATATTACCATATCAAATCCAATAATATAGAGAAATAATTACATATCACAACTAAATTGTTAATTCCAGGTTTCGAAGGCAGATTTCACATTCAAAAATCTGCACAGCAAAGGAAACAGTCAACAAAACAAAGAGGCACCCCACAGAATAGGAGAAGATATTCACAAATGACACTACAGACAAAGGGCTGATACCCAAGATCTATAAAGAACTCCTCAAACTCAACACACACAAAACAGATAATCACATCAAAAGATGGGCAGAAGACATGAACAGACACTTCTCAAAAGAAGACATATAAATGGCTAACAGACACATGAAAAAATGTTCATCATCATTAACCATGAGGGAGATTCAAATCAAATAAAATCAAAACCACATTGAGATACCACCTTACACCAGTTAGAATGGCCAAAATCAACAAGACAGTAACAAGTATTGGAGAGGATGTGGAGAAAGGGGAATCCTATTACACTGTTGGTGGGAAGGAAAGTTGGTGCAGCCATTTTGGAAGACAGTGTGGAGATTCTTTAAGAAATTAAAAATAGAGGGTCACCTGGGTGGCTCAGTGGGTTGAAGTCTCTGCCTTCAGCTCAGGTCATGATCCTAGGGTCCTGGGATCGAGTCCTGCATTGGGTTCTCTGCTCAGCGGGGAGCCTGCTTCCTCCTCTCTCTCTCTCTCTGCCTGCCTCTCTGCCTACTTGTGATTTCTGTCTGTCAAATAAATAAATATAATCTTTAAAAAAAATAGAGCTACCCTGTGACCCTGGAATTGCACTGTTGGGTATTTGGCTCAAAGATACAGATGTCGTGAAAAGGAGGACCCTCTGTACCCTAATGTTCATAGCAGCAATGCCCACAGTTGCCAAACTGAGGAAAGGACCAAGATGCCCTTCAATGGATGAATGGATAAAGAAGATATGGTCCATATATACAATGGAGTATTATGGCTCCATCAGAAAGGATGAATAGCCAACTTTTGTATCAACATGGACAGGACTAGAGGAGATTATGCTGAATGAAATAAGTCAAACAGAGAGAGTCAATTATTATATGGTTTCAATTACTTGTGGTGCATAAGGAATAATACAGAGGATATTGAGAGATAGAGAGGAGAAGTAAGTTGGGGGAAACTGAAGGGGGAGACAAACCATGAGAGACTGTGGACTCTGAGAAACAAAGTGAGGGTTTTGAGTGGGGTGGAAGGTTGGGTGAGTCTGGTGGTGGGCATTAAGGAGGGCACGTATTGCATGGAGCACTGGGTATGGTGCATAAACAATGAATTTTGGAACACACACACACACACAAATTAAATTAATTTTTTAAAAAATCAATTCATGTAATCTACCACATCAAAAAGTAAAAAAAAACCTTAATTTTATTAAATTTTTAATTCCAATTCTAGTAAACATATAGTGTTAAGTTATTTTCAGGTATACAATATAGTGATGATTCAATACTTCTATATGTTACTCAGTGCTCATCATGATAAGTGTACTCTTCAGTTCTATATGTTTTTGAGTTTTACATAAAATTGATGATTGTGTCTTGAATTTCTTTCATTCAACATTATGTTCCTTAGACTCATAATGATTTTTCTCAAGGCTGTACGTGGTCTTCATTCTACCTCTGATGGATATTAAGTTTGCAACTTTCACAGACAGAGCTGCTATGGAGATTATGCATCTGGTTTCTTTGAGGAGTAATTTACTAAATCTTCATCTTTATTGGATAATGTCAAATTATTTTTCAAAGTGCATGCCAATTTATACTCCCACCCATAGCATATAAATGTTTTCATTGGTCTGCTTCAACAGTACTAAATTTTGTTTGCTTGTTTGTTTTTTACTAATTGTGAGTTGTTAGAGGTTATCTCTGATTTTAATTATTCCTATGATCTTTAATAGAGTATATTTTTAGAG
Source organism: Taxidea taxus jeffersonii (assembly GCA_003697995.1). Classification (NCBI taxonomy): domain Eukaryota; kingdom Metazoa; phylum Chordata; class Mammalia; order Carnivora; family Mustelidae; genus Taxidea; species Taxidea taxus. Next base: position 121,388 of record ML111117.1, read on the forward strand.
TTTGAAAGAAGACAAAAAAGAAAAATCATGATTATATAAATTCACAAGCACTTGAAAAATTCCGTTATCTGTTTTTGATAAAAACTCTTGGAAAACTGGGAAGACGGAAGATGTTTCTCAACTTGATAAGGAACATGCACAACAAAACAAAGCAAAACCTAACAGCATCATAATTAATTGTGAGAAACTGGATGCTTTCCTTCTAAATGTAGGAACAAGGAGAGGATATGCTTTCTCCCTACTCTTATTCAACCTCATACTGGAGGTCCTAGCTAATATAATAAGAATAGCAAATGAAAGGTGTAAATATTAGGATGGAAGAAATAAAACCATCTTTATTTGGATCTAGCAGGGATCCTATACTAGAATAAAGGAAATGAGATAAGAATTAAAGAAATATGAATAATGTAAGGACTTCAGTTAATAATAATGCATCACTATTGGTTCATGCACTATGACAAATGTATCACACAAAATACTATAAGATGTTAATAAAAGAAACTTGGTTACATATATATGGAACCCTTCTCTACATATCTTTGCAACTTTTCTGTAAATCTAAAACTCTTCTAAAATAAAAATTTTGTTTAAAACAGCAGTTTAGGAAAAATACATAGTAAGCTGTGCTTTATTTAAAAAGACCATGCAAAGACAATACTTAGTCTTTTTATTAAACATACCTGCAATCGTCGTCTGCTTCATCTTCATCAGCATGATCCTCTTCATCTGCATCATGCCCAAACTCAAATAAAGGCCTGTCCCGGCCCCCAAACAAACAAACAAACAAACAAAAAACAAAACAAAACAACAACAAAAAAAACCATACCTGCAAATGTACTTGTGTGTATGTGTGTTTAAATGTGGAAGAAAATATTCTGAAAGGGTAGGAAAAAAAACAAAAACAAAAAAACAAAAAAAACATAAATGCAGTTAGTTGTATAGAACATTTGGGATTGAGGACATGATTTAAATCCCATATTAATGTTATCTGTAATGTTTCAAAATGTATAAGGAAAACTATGTGTTGGATTACTTAAGACATTATTTCTTTGAAAAAATAAAAGGCCAATGTACTTAGAACCAAACTATGTGAGCATAAACTGCCACACAGTTTTCTATTAGTGGTGTGGTTTGGAACAATTCTTGAATAACCATTTTTCCTCTGAAAAAATGTAAACAATTATATTTACTTTAATATTGCAGCGGTTCCTTTATTTTGCAACCTTTATCTCCTCCTGAGAAGTCTACACATGTAAAATTATTTCTCAGATCTCAGTGCTCTCTCAAATTACTTTCTAATTGGGTGATCTACAGGAGAACAATGAATTCACTGTGTTAGAGATCTCTAGATGGCTGGTAGGTAGAGAAGTTGAGGTGTGAATTTAGCTATAAAGCCTAAAGATCAACTTTAGACCCCAAATAATGTTTCTCAAAATTGATACAATTACCTAGTGAGTAGTTTGAGTGCTTAATCTCTAAGGGAAACCTCATTGCTTTGTAAGAATAAATAAAATCTCAGTCATTATATATGTATGTTATATACTTACATACAACTATCCAGGTATATGGTAATTGAACATTGTAAACGAAGTCTCTGTTTTTCATATTTTTCTTATATACATTATACCTCTATAAATATCTGTCTAGTCACATATATCTGGGTGTATCACATATTTAATGTGTTAAAGTTTCATTAAACAGACCAAAACACGAATCTCAGGAAGTGTTACATGTAGTTTTTGTCAAGTTACCATAAGTTTCCCTCTTAGCTCCCTGAAAAATCCTAAAAGAGGACTGCTTCCAACCGAGGGGCTATAGAAACCCAATACCATCACAGATGATTTTGAAAAATGGCTCAAGGGTTTTGAATATTTGTGTTAGATTCATTTACCATCTAAATCATGAAAGACTGGAATAGAGCAGCTCTAAAACCTAATCTTATGTGTTCCCTGTGAAAGGAGATTCCAAAATTAAAGTTGGCATCTCTAAGAATGTCCTTCAGATAGGGTCGAAGGATATTGAGGAAGCAGGGTCTATGCACATCTTCTGTTTCAATTCTCAGAACACCATGAGCTCTGGATTTTTGTCAGTTGCAACTTGTCAATTATACCTTGTCCACCTCCTGAATACATCCTTCTACTTTGGACCAAAATCAAGATACTGAACATCTGTTAGCTGAATAGCCAATCCTGTATCAGGTCATTTAACTCTGTCAGCATCATTCGTGACTTTTTCAAAACAAGTTATGTAATGTTGTGGTTTTGCCTTTGAATTTCAGTCAACTATGTGCTTCCCAGGTTGCATGCCTCACACCCCCAAATAAATGCTTTTGGTTGCTTTAAAGCCTCCTCTTAGTCAATCTCTGATTGCAAGAGATACAGAGTGCTGTGTTAAATTAATTAAACAAGGAATCCATTAGACAGAGGTGGTCCTCTATATAAGTAGACCAAAACGTAAGCCTGTGAATGCCTCAAGGTTGTAAAAAACCAAGGATAACCAATCATAAGTAGACAACTAGGCTTTAAGCAATAGCCAATCAAATACTTCCTTTCTTTGATTTTTTTTTTTTTTTTTTGGAGTCTTTCCCCAGGCTCCTTGTAGGCAGAGTGCTCCTAACCACTTTCAGTTTGGTACTGTCCAATTTCAATAATTTTTTGCTCAAATAAGCTCTTAAAATTTCTAATATGCCTGTTAATCTGTTTAATCTTATATATATTTTATCTGCCTTAGTGTATCTGATAACAGTTCACAGCACAAAAAAGAAAAAAGGGAACTTCCCAAAATAGCAATACTATCACTCCTCAAATCACATAACTCAGTTTCAACATGAGGCTGAAAACCCAAATTTCTTTACTCCACGTTGAGAGTTTTACCAAGCATGTTGCAGGTTGGGCTGTTATGACTTGAATTATCAATGGTCCTCAGAGATTCTTGGATAACCATGAAAGCAAAATACTATGAAGATTTATATAGATCACAGGACACTCTTTTCTCCAGGCAGGGAAGAATAGAAACATTTGCTGTCCATGCTTTTGTGGTAGGAAGTGTTCTTTGTATCACATTTAGCAAGCAGAACTTGATGTTCTGATTATCTCAAGATTTCTAAAGCTCAAATCAACAACTCAATTTTAAGAGTCCTACGTTGCTTAGTACTATAATACCAGCAGGAAATGTAGACGAGTAGTAACTTCATAAAATTACCAAGAGTGAGAAATATGAGTGAAACATAGAAGCTAAAAGAATGATTTAATCTAATTCAGAGGAAACATGGAAATTCTATAGGCAGATACATGTAGGGAGAAAAGGATACTCCGTAGTTAATTCTTAGACCACTAGTAACAAATGTGGTATGTTAGCATATTCTAAAGTGTTTGTGCTTACTTAAGTATTTGAGCCTCTATGTTCACTATGTACCAACATACCTTACAGCTAGGAACTAATAGAGTCATACAATATTCCTGATTTTAGGATAATAGAAGGCACAAACTTTGCTGAGAATCACTGTGGAAAATACACAGATGGAGCCAACATGACCTCGCATGCATTCAAGGCCAGCAATCAAAAAGCTTTATTTACCCCTTTATGATATCTCTGGATATCAGCAGTTTCCCAAAACATATCTCAAGGTGTGGGTGTTCTTTAAAACTACTTCAAATTATTTCAGTCTTTTCTCCTGAATTCTCCTAAGGCAGAGGGAAAACCAGAGTCTAATTTATAACTCCAAAGACTAGGACCTAATTTATAACTCTGAAGTTCACTGGAGATTTTAAGAGACAGCAGTCTCAGCTCACTGGCTACTGAACGAAAGGTCCTTTTTTATTTTTTAGAAACAAACATTATATTACAGTCGTATTTAGCCCAGCTGGGGAAGCCTAATGTAGCTTGAAATAAGTTTTGTTGTGAAGTAGTGATTCTGAGTTAGAATGCCTAGTCTTGCTGGCCAGGGGTGTTTACAGAGCCTAGCACCATCTTGGGAGAAAAAAATTTGAAATAAAGGCACGCATTGTAAGGGATTATAAATAATGGCTTCAGCTGGGACCACAGGGTTTGGTTTAATTTGTTGGCGGCTCTTTCTGTGCAGTACTTTCCTGTCCTCTGTACTGCCAACTGGAGCTTCTTTGGTTTCCATAGTGATACCTCCC